>JASDQU010586034.1:11711-24289 GCA_032191745.1 Picea mariana | reverse complement strand
TTCAAAACCAAATGATGACTGAATTAACATCAAATCTTGGGTTACGACAGGAACATTCATCACCTTACTACCCCCAAGCCAATGGGCAGGTGGAAGCTGTAAAAAAAACTCTTCAGACGATTCTACAACGAACTATCAACTCAGTCAAGTCAAATTAGCATTTGATGTTATAATCGACATTATGGGCTTACCGAACATCTGTTAACATTGCAACCAGTTTCTTACCTTTTCAACTCGTTTATGGGCTGGAGGCAGTCTTTCCCATTAAATGTCAAATCCCATCTCTGAAATTCGCAGTACAGTTATTGCCAGACACTTCTCTACTTGAAGAACAGTTAGTATACCTTGAGCAACTTGATGAACAGTGTCGCGATGAGGCCCTGGCCAATGAAACTCACAAACATAAGGTCAAGTGTCAATATGATAGGTCCGTTCATCCTTATATTTTCTCTGAAGGCGATCTTGTCCTGGTCTATGACCAAGACAAGGACCCCCTGGGGGCAGGAAATTTTAAACCCATGTGGTTCAGACCCTTCATTATCAAAGAGGTATTAAAGAAGGGTGCTTATCGTTTGGTTGTTTTTTAAGGGAATGCTTTGGTGGAGCCTAGAAATGGGCTCTACCTCAAGAAGTATTACTCATAGATAGGTCACTATGGGTAACTTTTTGTAACATATGTATAGTCTTTGTACTATTTCTTTTTAAGTTTCTTTTAAAGTGTTATGGACGTGTCATTGATGTTATCTTTCATCAATATGGTAGATGTCAAGTGAGTCTGAGGTGTTCGTTGGATATGTAGATGGTGCTAGTCGACACACGCGGAGGCCTGCTTCCGCAACTTGGGTAATCTTTACACCCTAGGGTCAGTTGTTATTTTCCAGAGGTATATGCTTAGGTGACACCACAAATAATGTCATCGAGTATAGTGCAGTTATTGAGTTGCTCCGTGACGCCTTGTCATTGGGTATCTCTCATCTCTGGGTCTATCTCAATGCTTAATTGGTTGTGTCATAGCTAAACAGAGTATACCAGGTTCATGATTCGACATTACATCGAAGATTCCTTAAGGTATGTCTCTTAGAATGAAACTTTTTATATATTACATATTTTCATGTTTCTAAGAGATTAAACCAAATTACAGATACTCTAGCTAATCAAATTTTAGATTGGCATCTTGGCCACATATAAAAAGAACATGGACATAAACATGTAAATACATTTTTTCAAAAAGAATCCATAAGACACACAAAAAAAGATAAAAACCATATATAAACATCATAAAATACTCATAGTACATAGATGGACGCAAGCGCCTCAAAAATGGGTATAGTAACGAGTCACTGGGCTTATGCCCTCAAAAAATATATACAAATAGGTGCTCGTGGCACATAAAAAGTCTAAAGTCTATTCAGGGCCTATGGTCCTTGTTATAATCATCTACAGCATGGGCTAAACACCTAAACAATCGGACCCATGTCCGAGGTGCCCCCACAACATGAGGCTGCATGGATGGCAGCAGGTCCTCTATCTCTTCCATCGGGACTGTACGAGTGAGCACAGTAAAGTTCCACTCAACTCGTCTAAGGACCCTCTCGCCCTCTCTGGCTAGGAGGTTCCCTGCTATTGCTTCTCCCCCAGTGGCGGAAACCACGGCTTATGGCCGTGGACGATGCCTATTCTGTGCATAGTCGACAAGTCGCATGGGTCCCACATCTACATGCAACAAACAGTTACCTGTCAAATACTCCGGCATACAAAAAAATGATATATATGACAAAAAGACATAAAAATTACATATGCAAACAAAAAAACTACAAAGGTGAGGACTTACCCATCTCCCCTCGCTCCACACCAGGAGGCACGAGTATCTCTGGATCTTTAGAGAAATCTATCCCTGTATATGGGTAGTCCTCGATAACAGGGATCTTTTGTGACAGCCAAGCAAATGATTCATCGTCAAAGGACTCAACGGTCCTTCCACCACCCTGTTGCAGCAGTAACACTGCCCATCTACACACTACAGGGAAAGAGGCCAGATGTCCTCGTACTACAACCCGAGGAATGAAACTCATAACTCTCTCAAAAAAGAATGAACACAAGATGGTCCCGAACCAAAAGTTCCTCTGTGTCCGTTGTCGACAATCTGTCAATTACCTCTTCATGCTCTCGAGCAGTGTGGTACTCCAGTCAAAAATTTGTGCATTCATGCACTGAATGGCACAGTTCATCTGTATGAACGAAGCCTGATGCATGGATGCTGAGCCAGTAATTCACCCAATCAGTAACAAGATAGTCTTCAACGCTAAGTTGGTAATTTTTCCAATGGGTACCTAGGAACCCACACATTTGGTCCCAGCCTCACAGTGCTCAGCTATCAATTCCGAGATCTTACTCGGCCCCGCAGGAAAATTCTGGAAGTTGACCGGTTCCCCTCTCCTTGAGAGGCCAGTCAGAAAGTAAATATCCTCCATGGTGGGCACCAGTGATTGCCCCTCTATCATAAATGCCTCTACATCAGGATGCCAGTAGTCAATCAAGGCATTCAGTAGCCTTGGTTGCGCACGCATAAACAGACATAGGAAGAATTTGAGTAAACCACATTGCATTAACATGGCCACAACATTCGGATCTACAGCAACCAACTCACTAATTGCCTCATGCTCCCTTTCCCTCCATTGGACATACATCCTGCCAACACAACAAGGTAAAGGAGGGTCACTACTTCCTTTTAATTTGTTTTTTCATCTTACAAGGGTGGTACACGCGGGCTGTAGAGGTGACAGTCGCGTGTACCTAGGGCCGACCTTTTTAAGGTCAATGCCCACCCAAAAAACCAACTAAATAATTAAAATGAAGTATTGAATAGCTAGATAAGGGAGTTTGTACTTACTTGGTCCAAGAAGAAGGTCGTTTTGTCCACTGTAGTTCCCAGAATCACTATCTTTGGTAAAGGGGGTCTTTTGGCTCTAGAGTCAATTTCCAAATCCGCAATGGTGATAATGAGCTGCCAGCTTCTATTTACAGATTTTTTGGCCTCTTTTTGTCACTTTTTTGACCTCCCTTATCAGTTTCTTTATACCAAAAACCATTTAGAGTGATCCCGGAGTTATATGGGAGGTATTTGATCGGGTATTGAGACATTTTTTTTTTGATTTTCGAGAAAATATTGACGGTCCATAAAAAAAATTTATTTTTCAAAAATCAACTTGAGCATATAGGTTAGGATACCACCCCAAATTTTGCATCTTGTTGCCTTTTTCTTATGCTATAGGATCGATCCCATCAGGTTGTGACATGGAACAATCATATCTTCTCTAGAAGTGTCGCAACTTGGTGGTAGAGCTTACCAGAACATGGATGCCCTAGGTAGGTCCTAGTTGCATTATGGTGTCCATGCCATTTCTAAAACCACTATAGGCTCGGGAGTCTGTATAGTCTTTCCTGAATATGAATTTGAGCCTCATTTGTAAGAGTCTTTTTCACTCTTTGTCTCACCCTCAGGACTCGCAAAAAATAATGGGTCTCCTTTTAAGCCCTTTTCAGACCCTCTAAAAATGAAAAGATTACCAAGCGATCTTGTGGCCTTTCACACTCGTTAAACTGAAATTTGAAGTCACATCTGTCCGGCGGTAGTTTACCCCTTTTTCAGTCCGGACGGTCAATTGTACGAACAAAGGTATACTCTATAAAATTCCCATTCTTTATAAGAGTATCCTGAAGTATAATTTTATTCCTTTTTCAGGCCCGAGGGACTAAATTTACGAAAAATAAACCCCCACGGAGTCCATAGTTAAGCTCTTTTCAGATTCCCTAAAATTGAAAATATCGCCGAGTGACCTTATTCTTTCACACTCGTTAAATTGGTCCAGAAGAATATTCTTGACGAAGTCCATAGTTAATCTTTTTTCAGACTCCTTAAAAGTGAAAAAATAGCCGAGTGATATTGTCCTTGTCACACTCGTTAAAATGGTTTTGAATGGACGTCTAATCGGTGCTAGTTTATCCCTTTTTCAAACCGACTAGACTATTGTCGAAAAAGGTACCCTAGCAGAGTCTTCTTTTATGCTTTTTCAGACTCTCTAAACATGAAAAACCACTGATATTACCTTCTCTAGGCTCGTTAAACTTACATCGAAGGATGTTACCATTGTGTGTTCTATCAACCGCATTTGCATACCTTATCCATCAGCCTTGTGACAGTTTGCTTCTACGTCTTAACACCTTTGGCCACTGGAGGATTTTCCCCAAGTATCATTTTACAAGAACATCAGTCTTGTCCTTGTGCCTTGAGATTCTATGTTTGTAGTACCCATTCCTCCATTGTAACGTAATATTCCTTTATTCTTTTAAAAAAATTTTTTTATCCAAAAGAACAAAAAAATCAAATATACCCCAAAAAGAGGATGGGAAAAGTATTTTCTTTATTGGCAGCATAATGAGTCACCCTTGGATAAATCACATATGTCCATTTGATCATCAGACTATGGGATGTAGTATCACCTTAGGAAGATTTTCTCGCTATATAGAGTTGTGTCCTCCACCGTTTGGTTACTCTTCCAAACATATGGAGAGTTTGCATTGCCTCCTGCTTCGTAGACTTATGATTAACATATATGATGCCTGAGTCTTATCACTTGTCGTGATATTATCCAAGGGAAGTTTGTCACTAAGCCTGAGTCAGACCCTCTGTAATATGTCTCTTGTCCGCATACCCGACCATCCTGAATGTCCAATCAAGTCCTTGTTTGAAATCACTGAAGCCTTCAGTCTGATCATCAATGTTATCAAGTTCATAACTGACGATTCGTCGAAGACCTCTGGGTAGTGTAGTTGTACACTCATATTACACTCCTACCCAAGTTTTAGAAGATTTTGAAGTTGTTTCTCAAGCTCTGAAGTACAACCACCAGGCCGAATCAACTTCTGGAAGATGGATACTCTATATGTATATCTTTCTAATTTCGAGATGTAGCTCCATACTCTTTATAGTTATTTGACATGGATCTACAGTGTATTTGATTGGTAGCCATGGTTCTATTTTATTCTGAGCATGGGTATGCCCGCCTCGGTGAGACATTTTTTATTTTGCAGATGACACCTCCTGGTTCCTAATCCTTGCGCTCAATCATTCGGCACATCGATAAAGATTGGTAATGTATTTCGGCCATCAGATGCTCTTCTGACCTTACACATTAGGGGGCATATTTTATAACCATAAATTGCACCACACATGCTTACTTGGCATCAGGCCAACTCATGTCCCTTCTTTGCCAAAAATCTGTTGAAAAACTCTTTGAAAATCCTCTTGTGTCAAGGCCCATGTGCCCTAACCCATTACTGCATGTGTGTGCATGCTGGCTGACTCACTACAGCCCACCTGTACCTAAAACAGCATGAAAAAAGGAAAGTTGCCAACAGAACAAAAAGCTATGGGTCAGTTAACTGAAACTCCTGGCCATGCATGGCCGAGGGTTCATCCAAAAACCTAGCTCCTTCTAGCCTATAAAAGAAGGGGTAGAGGTACCATTTGGAGGAGGAAAAAATATAGCGAAGAAACTCTGCCCATTTACGTAATCCAGTGTCCCAACCCTTTAGCCTTTCCTCATGCCAAATGAGATTTAACACAAAGAAGTTGGAGGACAAAAGAAGAGGAGCCTAGGATTAGGTTCAAGGAGCGGTGGCCAGTCTCAGCTTTGTTTGTAAGTTGATTCACTTTCAATAATAAAAAGAATATTTTTCCCATCCCAATGCATGAATTGTCTATGGTTTGGTTAATTTATGCTTGATTTCTAACCCTTGAGTAGAGAAGTAGCATGCATGCATAGTTGTTATTTGTCTTGAGTGCAGGTCATCTGTGGAAGGAGTAGCACAAGCAAGTGATCAAAGTGTAACAGAGGATCTACATTGAACGTTGGTAATAAGGTTGTGGTCCTTTTCCATGCATTTACTGTGAAAGAGGCGTTTAAATCTTGGTTTGTAGGTTAAAAAGTAGTTTCTTTTTGGTCAAAATCTACATGCAAGTCTGACCCTAGTTTTCTAGTCCGTAGGGTATTTTTCCCAAAAACAKCCCATAAGGTCACTGTGGATCAAATCTAAAGGTGYAGAAGCTCTCTGAGACTTTCCTTTATCGAATTTATCTTGAGGGTGTTTTCTGAGAACATTTCCTTCACATACTCCCCTGGAGAAATGGATGTTTTGTAGACCATCAACCAATATTTTCTTTCTAATTTGTTGCATGTATATGAAATTAAATGTCCAAACCTTTTGTGCCATATCCTACTACTTTCATCATCATGAGAAAGCAGTAAAGCAAAATGAGCTTCAACGAATTTAGAAAAAGTATAGAATCTAGACTGATGATTTAACTCACCGGTAGCAACCATGGAGTTGGTTTGCATGTCATAGATGTCCACGGAATTTGGTGTGAATACGAATTTATTTCCAGTGCTATAATTCATCATTTGATACATGGAGACAAGTTTGACGGTAAGTTTAGGAATGTGAAAAACATTCTCGAAGCTTTCGTTTGTGAGTTCAATCCTTCGTTTTTCAGTGAATTCGACAGAAGAGTTGTCCCCCATTAGAATAGGAGGACCTTTTCATGCATCCAATGAAAAATATACTTCTTTTGATGAATAGATGTCATGTGATGCTCCTGAATCTATGATCCAAGCATCGAGAGAGGAGTTGATGGAAATCAAGGCATGGCTAGAATTTCCTTTCTTGGGATTCTGATCTTCTGGATTCTTCTTCTTGGAACCCTCGGGAATGTGATCTCCAAGGCTATTTTTTTGAAGTATTTGAGTCATTATATCTATTTTTTTTCATGCATGTGGATTCTGGATGGATTGATCCTTTGTGATAGTACGTGCATTTCTCCCATTTTCTTTCCTTTTCCCCTTTGGATCTAGATTCATCGGTGAAGGGTTTTGTGTACCCTTCCTTCTACGGATGTGCATAAAATTTCCTTTTGTATTTATCTTTAGATTTATGATATTTATGGCTGACATATTGCACAGTGAGTGCATGCACCTTTAGTCCGTTGATTTTTCCCATGTTGATGAGCTTGGTTTTCTCTTGTGTTAGAGATTTGATAAAGTCCTCAAGAAAAGGTTTCTTCCAGGTGGCTCCAGAGGTAAATATGAAAGAATGGAATGTGGATATGAATATAGAGAATTAAAGAGCAAGTTTGGAAAGAATTGTGAAAACCATTTGTTTCTCTTCATTAGATTTATCAACCATGTAAGCTTTGATTTGAGACAATAAATCCTTGAATTTTGTAAAGAAATCTTGGATATTGTCGAAGCTTTTTGGATCCGATGTGAGTAGTTCCACCTCCATCATGGGTCCCCTCATCTCATCCTATTTTCCAAAGAGACCTTCAAATTTGGTCCATGCTTCATTGGGAGTCTTACAAAAAGATATGTGAAAAACGAGATAAGGAGAAATAAGACTGCAAATCATTCTGATAGCTTCATCCATCCAATTTAAGTACTTGGATATTTCTATGGCTAATGTTGTTTATGTATTTGTATTCAAGATTAACCTGTACAATCCTCTGGTTTGGAGATGAATCATTATTCTCTCTTTCCATAAAAAGTAGTTGTAAGGTGTAAGAATGAATTCTTTTTGGAAATCCATCTTTCCGCTGTCTTCAATATTTTGTACCTGCAAAATTTTTTGGTGTAGATTTTTCTTAGAAGTCCATCATCTCTGATACCATATAAATGTGTTGAACTTTCATAGAATAGAGCTAGCTAGAAAATATTAAACAAATTTTTAGAGAGAAATTGAGAAAGAAGAAGAAGGAGAAAAAGAATAGAAGGATTATTATTAACCGTTATGAATAATGAATAATTTACACATGATATACTATGTATAACTCAATGAATGCACACTCTAGGAGAACCAATGTGAAATAATGGTGGTATATAGTGATTTGGACACACACTAACAGTTATGTGACTGAAATTCCACCTATTCTAGTCTCTCATGGAGTTACGAGAGTGAAATGCCACCTAGTTGAGTTAACTAGTCAACCAATCTTCAGTTAACTGACTAAAAAAAGTGTAGCAAGGAGTAGATAAAGGAATCAAGGGTAATGTGCCATTATGGTGATGATACCAAGGCAAGTGCGCATTATAATGGTGATGATCACAATGTTTTATGGTAATAAAACTAATGCATCATCTAGACTCAACTCAACTAGTCAAACTAAAGTGTCAACATAACAAAATATTCTCTAGGTGGAATATTCTCCCCTAAAATATAAGAGACTTGATAATGACTAATTATGACTAATAAATAAGGAAAAACCTTAGGAAAAATAAATCCTAGGTGCGTGTGAATTAAMTCCAACACATATGACTCCGTAGGGTGGTCCCCTCCGCCATGGGGTGGTCTGCTAAGAGGTTCACCACCATAAGGTGGTCCTATAGGGGTCCTCCTAGTTGAGTGGAAATTATAGGATTGGTAGGTTGTTGAGGTTSGTTCCATATAGTATTTTGTATTAGTGGGTAAGGATGGCCAAATAGTAGGCTGATGGTTAAAGGAATAGTTCAGCCCCATGTTGGGTGTTGYTTGGTAGCTATGGGTTCCCCACTAGTTGATTGTCTCCCCCATAGCGAATATGACYGTGTGGCTACTCCCTCATTAAAAATGATCTGGAAGTTGAGGGTCTCCCTCTKGMTGGATGTTGGTTGGATATTTTTCATGAGTAYAGGTGTTTTTCTCCAGTGAAAGGTTGGCTCATAAATTTGTTTTGGMAAAAAAMAATTAGTTGATCTCCTTGGGGAGGTAATAGTCCCATTGAAKGTTTTTCTCCAAAGAGGTTGGGATCACCTCCTAAGAACAACAGGGTAAATAAATCTTTCCCCACAGTGTGGGTTGTATAATATTGTTTTCTTGAAGGTGGAAGTATGATGGTTGGGACATGTGATATGGATGTCAATGTCGATGTTTGGGTTGGGGCAACATTTAGTTGAGCCTGTTGTGGTGTAGAGTGTATAGGAGAGGAATGGGGAAAAGAAGTTTGAAACATATGGGAGATTCCATATATGGGGGGATGAGGGGTACGTGAAGAGGCATATGAATAATCTCATTGCAAGAGTTTAAAAGAAGATTCTATACTTGAATCTAATCGATCGATGATGTCTTGGGGTTCTTCAGGGTTTTTTCATAGGGCCAGATGCACCAAAAACCTGTGGTGGTGTGGTGAAACCTTCATATGAATGGGTTTTCTTGATTTCCATGCCCATGATGTCTTCGCAATGAAAAACTGGTAGAAAAGGGTAATCAATATAAAGTTCAGGTTCATCGACAAAGTTTAGCTAAATGAGGACGGGATCAAAAGGGTCAATAAAGGGTGGAATTTTAGGGACTAAAAATCCCTCTTGAAAATTGTCTCCTTATGGGCGTTTAATCAAAGGTGTGATAACACTTTGAGCTTCAAAGTAATTTTCCTTGTGGAATTCCTCTTGAAGGTGGTCTTCAGGTGAGTTCACAGGAAAGAGTTTGCAATGTAATGGTGGAAATCCTTGCATCCTCTCATACCTGTGCAAGTTTTGGTCGGCTAGGATTAACATATGACAATAACATTCCTAAATCCATCTAAGTAAAATAAACAATGTGCGCTAAGATATCTAGGAATCAAACAAACAAACCAAATCTTCTCGCCATGATATCACTAGTTGGTAATGAAATCCAACATTGTAGGAATATGTGAGAAGGGGTGGGGATAAGTGGGTGGATTAGTTAGGTTGGAGGCATGCTTAAGAGACTTTCACCTTGGCGCAAGATCCCCAATGATCTGTCCATGGGTTTCCCTCCAAGGAGCAAGAGTGTTTTTGACCAACATCCGATCCATGTATAATGAAGAGTCCCCTTCACCGTCACCTTGTGCAAAATCCCTAAATATTATGGAAACTAAGGTCAAAAACTCAAATTCAGCCTCCAGGAAGGTAAATTTGACAGTCGGGTATGACAGTATTGGAAGGATATCAAGTCAGAAATTCTTCAAGAGAACTGAGAACAAGAGGAGAATAAAAATCACTAGAGGACCTTGAATTGATTCACGATTCGTGAAGTTACAAGACCAAATGGAAACAACCAATTCTCAAGAAGAATCCCCAATATACTATCGTTCCACTATATTTGGTTAGGCTTCAAAGGGGTAATCTATGTTTCCCAACAACACATGACCTCGTGTGTAGCCCATGTGTGATAGGGGGTTCCCAACTATAACCATATGAAAGTTGGGTTTATGCACTCTTTAGTGTTCTATGGTTTGTCTTCATTATCTTGGATAATTTATTCACTTATCTTAGTCCAAAGACCCTACACCTAGACTATTGTTGGTGTTCTTAGAAAACAAAAAGTCTACTAAATTTTATTAATGTATGTTCATTTTTAAGTTGTTGTTTACTCAAAATGTTGCGGGGAAGTGAAACATATGATGTGAAAAGAATCGACTCCAAATAGCTGTAAATGAATGAAATTTCAACAATTTTCCTTTCGATGAATCCTATTTACAGAAGGGAGAAGAGTATCTTTATTTTTTCTTTTATGTAAGAGAACACACTAATGCATATCGATTCACTTTTATTCTTGCAAATGAAACAAAAAGGAAATCTTTCAGCCATACTTATGAGATGATTTACAAAATTCCTAACCCAACACAATTTTTTTTCAATCATATTTTAAAGCACTCTAAATAAAAATAAATTGTTATTTTTATTTTTTCAAACTACATGAAAAAATCCTTTTTTCTATGCTTTCTTTCTGAGAACTTTACCCATTAAATGTCTTGATCTAATTTCCATCCTTTCTTGTACTCTTTCCCGAGTCTAGTTGAAGAAAAATGTACCTAGGATATGATAAATCTCATCATAGATCTAGAATTTTTCCATTTATCTGTTTCGGTCACGAATTCCCAGTGTACACGGAGCACCCTAAGTCTCCCTGGACGCAACTTTCCTTCTTTGGAACAAAAACCATCCCTACTTCCAAGTATACTAGGAGAGACCATACCTTTTGGTCACCATGTTCATCTTGCTGGGTTAGGACCCAATCACACTGTCTCCCTCTACAGGGAGTGACCGACATATTGAACGCTCTGTTTTGGAGAGTTACCCTTCAAAAAATTCAGCCAGATCATTTTCCACCCATCTCCTTCAATAGTCAAGGCCTCTCTTGGTCATGTCTCATTAATTTGTTTTCAAATTATTTTGAAAATTATCTTCATTTTTTTCTATCTAATGTGATTGATGGGTACAACTGGAATAATCTAGTTTAATCCCTTCAATTAAGTAGAAGGATATCTGTATCTCTTTGAGAATATTGTTTTGAAAACTCTTCCAAAATTATTATACAATTCTCTCTTTCATTAGTTTTAATACTTGTTGTTTCCCGAATCAATTGAGAACCATTGAAACTACTATCTATACTTGTAATTTTTTATGTGATTCAAGTTTTCATGTTTGATATTTTCTTTCATCTTTTGCATTCATTATAGACCATTGTTGATTTAAAAAAAAGGTTGAAGAATGATTTTTTAATAAAATAACATAAAGGGTGATCTCCTCGGTATGTTTGCCACTATGTTGTAGGGATTTTACACCCTCTAGGGGTTAAGCAACACACTACACTACACATTGATGTGTTCTCATTATTAATATGAAAGGTATACTTACAATATGGTTACAAATAAGTTACATAGGTTTACCAACTCCTGTAATGGTAAACACACTAATTAACTACGGATGTAACTAATTCATTTTCCTTAAGAATTCAACCTGACTTCTTTGTCAATGAAAAGACACCATGAACAATATTTCATCTCTTTACTTATATACTCTAGACAATAAATCTCAAATTTCTTGCACTATACAATAACTCTAAAGTTTCTTTCACTTGATAGTAACTCTAAATTTTTTATTTAATTAACTAATTTAGTAAAATGAAATAATTATTTAGTATGATTTCATTGACCTTGAAACGTGGCTTCCATCAAAGTGATTAGCATTTTTATTCAAGAAGAAAACACAACATACAATAAGGAGATTGGAGTAGAAAAAATATAATACGAAGGGAGAAATGACAGAGTGAGTGAAGAAGAAGGTCAAGTCAAAAATACTTTACCCTAAGCAATAGTGGTTGGAAAAGTCCAATGACTAGTAGTCAAAGAGGAGGAACTATATCTAGTTCAAAGATAGTTAATGAAGAGGACGATTAACCTAATTCCACATTCAATGAAAACATCAATTTCACAACTTCACGTTCAAGTTTTCGAGCCTATTGAGCAGTCCTCATCCAAATTCATTAACACATGCACAAAGGATCGTAGAACAATCTTTCTGCATCCCCAGAATATGTAAACATGGTCCACCCTGTAACGTAAATATTATGTCCACACTATGATGACCAATTCACGTGAGTCTCATCACGATTTTCTAATATATCCGCTCATCGAAAGGGAAAGGAAATCTACTTCGAGGTGGTTCTAAAAAATATGGGTACAAAGTTTGTTAGCATGCCTCATTAAGAAAGGAATATCCTTAGGATGACAAATAGACATCGAG
>JASDQU010586032.1:58554-75694 GCA_032191745.1 Picea mariana | reverse complement strand
TTGATCAGTACTGGTAGTTGCATGTTTATAATGGAAAGACTACGTATGGCTTACATTTTCATAAATCACTATTTATATGCATACTGATCTAATTCATACTTCACGTCTGGTTCTCGAGAGAGAGATACCCTTATCTGCCTCAGATAGTACCCTGGGTAAACCTCCCCATAGATATACCCTCCTTGAAAATCCCATCAAGAACCTGGAAAGAGGATGTGAAGGCGCAAGGCCTTAGTAACCCTACACGAGGAGGAACGATCCTCTTGAGATCTAGAGATGGCTGTGTAAGGATAAGTATCATTTGACGGGCGAGATCCTGTCGGAAGATCTGCGGTCACTCACGGCCGTTAGATTGGAAGGAGAAGAGGGGGCGTTAAATGCCTCAACCCCTTTCCTTTGTTTTCACAAGTAGTGAAGAGACCGGGACCGTCGATCCCTAAGGTTCGTAAGAATCTCTGGACTGTTGGTTTTTCCACGTCCAGGGAGCAATGAGAGAGTGCGTGGCGTTGGGGCCGATCTGAACCGTCAGATCTTAGCTAGAAAACCCGACAACCGTTAGATGTGTAGGGAGATAGATGAGGGTTAAGCCCTCGTGAATAGGAGCAAAAGTCTCGAAATAGATATGAACCGTCCGATTAAAGGAGGCCACGTGTCACGAGATTACCCATTTCGAGAAATTGAAAATCGTGAGTTTGGGAGTCCCGTTGACAAAGGATCGGGCTCTCGTATTTATAAGTCACAAAGGGAATAAGACTGTGGTCTTATGAGAAGCGGCCATACTGGCCAAGGCATAGCTCAGGAGAGGTAGTGCAGTTATGCACAGGCTCCCTGTAAAGAAAGTAGAGACCGAGACCCACTCAAGTCCTAGACTTGATGAAGGAGAGCAATAGATGTGCTGAAGACTCTTTTAAGAGTCAAACCTAGGAGAAAGAGCGCAAAGCTCCCAAGTCCCTCATAGTTGACGAAGATCAAGATAGATAGCACCTGGTCGGATGCACAGAACCTATAGGAATTCATAGAGGTCGAGGAAATCTTTCACAGCTTCAAAGTAGAGAAGCTCAGGAGGGATAGTGTCGTTTTGTGCACAGAGCCATAGCTATGAAGGTCGCAGAGGATAAGCAAAGGCCAAGACCTTTGATACTTAAGAAATCTTCCAAGGAGAAGGAAGAGAAGTGCTTTCTCAAGGAGGAGCTACAACTGCCGTTAGATTAGTTGGAGCGAAATAGATCTAGGTCGTCGAAAATATACGTCCAGACGCGTGCAGAAGAGAGAAGAAACAGACGACAGAGACACTTCGAGATAGAAGTGGTGAATAGTTGATAACCGTTGGATCTTGCAGAGTTACAAGGCGGTTAGGGTTGGTGTAGTTCGGAAGAGGTCCGAGCTCGGGATCTCACATCTCAAGGTTTCGTAAGAAGAGAGTGCAAGGGTTGGGTGCTTCAACCCACGAAGTCATGAAGTGTGAAATGCGAGGAGGAAAATCTGAACCGTTGAATCTAGGAACGGGAGGACCGTTGGATCAGAACTCCGTGGAGATATCGTATATTGGGAGTTCAGGGGTTCGGAGGTTGGAATGGGCCACTTTCGACCGTAGAAGTCACAAAGTGCTGAGAACCGAGGCTCGTGAGAACACATGGCACATCCATCAGATGGGGCCCATGTGTTTGACAAGTGTACACGCGTCGCCTGGGAAGGAGTCAACATTCTGTTGACTTCTCGCGTCTTGGAGGTTTGCGAGATAGGAGCACGAAGGCTCGTCGCCCAACTCGCGAGGTTGCGAGTTGTGAGAAGTGTGAAAAGGAAGTCAAACCATCACTGACTTTCACGCCTCGAAGGTTTGCGAGATAGGAGCACGAAAGCTCGATGCCCCAACTCGCGAGGTTGCGAGTTACGAGAAGTGCGGAAAGGAATTCAAACCATCATTGACTTTCGCGTCTCGGAGGTTCACGAGATAGGAGCACGAAGGCTCGACGCCCCAACTCGTGAGGTTGCGAGTTGCAAGAAGTGCGAAAAGGAAGTCAAACCATCGCTGACTTTCGCATATCGGGACTTCGAAGAAGAAGAGAACGAGATCTCGACGCTTCAACCTGCGAGGTTGTAAGTAGCGAAAAAGTGTCAAAGGGAAGTCAACTATCGCCTTTCGAGGTTTATCATAGTCGAAAAACTCGACGCTCTGGTAGCACCGAGTCGCGAAGAGAGAAAGGATGCTATACTGGTTAGGCCTATGGCCATAACTGCTGATCAAATGAGTGCGGTTAAGGGATGGCAAGGTCTATATCAGGTCCCGTAGGGACTCGGGGAATTCTATTCCTCGGAGAAAAGAAGAAAAGGGGCAAAAAGTTTTAATTTCCGTAGTGGGTATGTTACACGTGCCCCTTTGCTTGTGTGTTTCCTTGTGTTGATCGATGTGACTATCTGTGGGTGTGTCGATGGGGTCATCCAACCTCTCCAACGTGCCCGTGCTGCCAAGGGTAGGAGGTTCCACTCCTTGGGCATGGGCCCAAATCACCCCATCCTTTCCCAAATGCAACCCAAGTCTTCATCAACCTTTGCAAGGAAATTAAGGTGTGTTCCCCCTTGGTGTCATACATCACCATCATGCGCCCTAGGTGCTTCTGCTCACACACACATGTATTCATTCACCCAATTGATAGCATGCCTCTTGTGTTCTCTTGACTGACTTGTCCCCAAGTCTTCCCAAGGAGTGCATGCACTATGTGGGTGTCACGAGAGACCTTACATCCTTCCCCACTCCAAGTTGTTGTTGTCCTCAAAAACATCCATCAATATCCATGGCGCCTCTGCCCCATATCTGGATCTCGTCACCACTCTACAATTGTTTTCATCGAGGAAAACTCCCCTTAGGAAGTTAGATGAGTCTACGAAGTGTCTCACCTCACTGATTTACTATTGCTTTCATACTTCGGTCTATATTCTCATGCTTTTGCGTGTTGGATCCCATTATGACTTTAGCTAATTGGGTAGTTATTCCAATTGTCACACCTATGTCTCAAGAACTCACATCTTCACATTCAAACATCCTTTTCTGTCTGCAAACTTGTCACATTCACATCTCCTCATTTCCCTCAATATGTCAAGTCACCCAATTTTGTTCCCAATAGAATTCACCAAGGCACCTCCTAAAGGCTTCCCAAAGGCCTCACTATCCCCCACCAAGACAATGAGACAACATGTTGCAATCTAGTTGAAGGTGGAGGGGGATGGCTAGTTGGGCCATCTCCTTCATCTCCAATCTATCCCAATGCAATCATTGGAGAGTCACCATACTTTTGCATTATATACATACGCAACGGTACATTTGAATGGGTTTGACCCTAACAGAATCTTCGTGGAACATATGCAGTCGGTAGGATTCAGGAACTCATTCATTCATATTATTTTGAGTGAAGAAGAATATAACAACTTAGGCGCTCCTGCTCACAATGTTGGTGACTTGGAAAAAATACTTAGTACTAATGAGTTTTACAAGAAGAAAGGAAAAGGTCCCAGTGAGAAGAGCGCCCCGTCTCCAATTGTTACTCCTAAAACTACCACATCTCGGAGAAATGCCCCAACGGCCCACCCCACTAGGAAAGTTACCAACAATATTTCAAGCGATGGAGGAAAAAAGAATCCCCCTTTGGAAAAGATCGAGAGCTCGCAAAAGCTTCCTCTGAGAAAGAAGAGGAAGAATGTTGTGCAAGAGGAAGAAGACCATCGCATAGAAAATGACATCAACAACTTCTTTCTTTAAGACATGGAGCTCAAGGAGGACATTGAGAAAATGTTTCCCACCATTGATCAATCAGGAAACACAGGCCATCAAAATTCATCATTAGAGATAATTGAGAATGAAAATTTCAATGAAGAAAAATCATTTTCTTTCTAGAGCACTATCTTTGACAAGGAATCCAAGAAATTGATTATTGAAAAAGGTGATATGAAGAATAAGCAAGGAAAATCCCATTCAGAGGTTGACCTAAAAGATATGCAGCCTTCCTAGATTTCTAATATTCACATAGCAACTGGGGATGCTCTAGATGACTCCATCAGTGGTCTAGAAGCAGAATACATGAAGTTGAAAGAAAGGATCAAGGAACTGGAAGACGCCTTAATGCCTCTTCCACTTCTTGTCAGTCCTTTGTCAATAGTCAAACCCACCACACCCGATGTTAAATTGAAAGGATTTTCAAGCCTACTTACATCAGCCAGGAGCTATGTAGAAATAAATATTAAAAATATAATGGAATTGATCACAAAGGCATGGGAGGTTTCGAAAAAAAATGTTTCTTTTGGCTCGAGGGTGCATGCCTTCCATGAGTATTTGCAAGCTGACCTGAAAAATGAAGAAGGGTTTTACATTGATGTTGTATTACCCTTTGGAAACAAAGTCTCTAACATGATGGAACTAAGGAGAAGAGAGAAGAATGTTCCCTCCCCAAGTCGGATAAAATAGTTGAACACGTGTTGGAAGGAAAAGATTAAAAATTTGAATAATATTGTTCAAGCATGCAACCAAGCTATATCAAAGAGGGAAGAACTGTTGAAGAGGCTCACAGAGATAGAGCTAGCCAGAATTACTAACGAAGTACAAGACCCCAAATTAATCGTCAACTCAATGTTCTTGACCAAACAACATTTTGATGAACAAGTTGAGATTTTTAAAGGGTTATATGTTGAGAAGTTTTATGGTATACTTGAATGTGATGAAGATGACATAGACACTTGGCTAGTGGACTATTTTGTGAAGAACCAATATATTGAAGAAGCACTACATGGTATTCCCTTGATTTGAGAGACTTGGAGGGTGATTTATTCAACATCAAAATTCGTCATTAGATAAACGTGGCACCAATGAAAAATTATATTGAAGAATGGTTCAAGAAAGCAATCGACAAATTGACCAACAAGGGGCAAGAAACAGTTGAGACGGTTCCTATAACCATTAATGAAGACAATAAAAAGACCCCAGCAAGTGAGTGAAGATATGAGAGACCATCATAGTAAGTTTATGCTGATCGCATATTTCTTTCTTTATGAGTTCCTTCATCCAATTACTCTTCTTCTTTTACTAGAAAGGTTTAACCGAAGTCTGATAACTTCTCTTTTTCTTCTTTCTGGGTTTTGTTGTTCTTTTACCGCCCATAATCCTCCTTCTACAAGCTTAATTCTTGTTTATATTTGTTTTATGGTCCATGGGAGCCCCAATCCCAGTCCTTAGGACAAACGCATTTTTAATTTCAAAGAGTATGTAATAGACTATATATTTTTTCGAAATTTCAAGAGAGATATTTCGAGATCATTTTTTATTGTTCTTTGTAACTCTGAGTTTTGAGTATAAAGTATTTGAGATTGATCTATCATTATATTTATTTGAGCTGTCCATGTGTCCATTCTATTAAAGTTCTCTTATGCATGTGAATCATCTTCTTTTTATTTTATGTGATTAGAAATATTTAGTTTAACTATGATGGATGTGAGGAAATTTTGCTTATCTGCTTTAAATTTATGAAGTGTGCGGTTCTTGGTCATTTCTCAGGAACTTTATTTAAAAAGAAAAGAAAACATTTTTCTTTCTTGTTATCTTTCTTGCAATCTTTATATTTCTTTGATTACCACGACGGACTTCTGCAAAGTCTCATATTTTGAATATCTAGAGTCCCAAGAAAATCTTATAGTAACGAGGAGTATCACCTCTATAAAAATGTAGGGGGATTTACATCCTCATGAGGCTATTGTTTCATTCCCAACTTATTCAAGCGTCAACACCCATTAATCCCAAGGGTGTACAATTATGTCCTTGTCAAAAAACAAGTAAAAGAATGTTGCTTTTAGTGAATTTTTGAAAAATTTAATGGAAAAAACAAAGGTTTGAAGCTATCTTAGAAAAACAACATAAGTTAACTATTTTACTCTTCCAATACAAAATACAAGGGAGGGGACCTTGTTGCTCATAGCTCTTGTTTAAAATGAGTGATTTTTTGTTTTGTGAGGAGTTGCAAATTTCAATATGTGTTTAACATGGAACAAATCCACCTTAACATGTGAAGATGTGGGAGATTTGAACCTCACATCTCTCATAAGAAAGATTATTGTTTTTACTAATTCTACATGAGCTAAACTCCTAATTGCATTAAAAGTATAGGTTGGTTTTTTGGCAAACTCAGATAGATATTACACTAAGTGAAAGGGGTATTGAATGAAAAATATAGGTTTACTTTTTGGGAAATTGGGATGGAAATTACACTAAGTGAAAGGATTATTGAGTGAAACCATAGTGGGTAAGAAATCCTCAAGGATTCTATGATAAATTTGAAACATTAGAGTAATATTTGACTTGTGAATAATAGCTTGAGGTGGTAACAATCAATTGATTTTCATATTTTGGTTTACTATGTTTTGCATTGAGGTGGCATGATTAAGACCTTAACCTCAATACCCAAAATGAATATGCTAACCAGATTACATTACTGTTGAGATTTAAAAGGGTCAATAGGAGAAGCGAAGGAATCAAATCTCACCCAAATTCCAAAATAGACTCCTCACAAGTGTGCTAGAGAGAGATAGGTCTAATTCACTTAAGTGGGAGTGAAAATGTCATATAAATACACAAGTGCGCCTAAGAGAAAGATGTCAATCACAAAAGAGAATGCCAAAATTAAGTTTCCTTATACTTATAACACTATATTTCAAATCAAGAATATCAAAAGATGAGATAACACAAATGAGAAATTGAGTTATGTGTTTATACAAAACTCAAGTGAGGTGTCCATTCAAAAGGAGGATGCATCCCTTTGTGCAGGGGTTATGGGCCCAAAAAACAAGGACATGCACTCCAAGGGGGCTATTGAGCCTACATATTAAGTTGGAATGTGTTGGCATTAACCATACCTAGTAATAAAACAATGAAATAACATATGGCCTTAGCCATAATTACAAGTACATAATGATACATAAGAAGGGGTCATGGCCATATGTACAAATTAGAACAATAGTTCCAACACCCCCCTTGTGTTGAAAAAAGAACCACATAGAGAATTCATTACAATACAAGATTACAAAATTTCTTCCCCACTTAATGTGGAGCAAAGGGCTATATCATCCCCCCTAAACTCCACATCGCTCCTCCATAAATAAAACAAGATCATCAATGGTCAAGACTAAGCTCCAGAGAGATTTAGGTGGGAGATGTTGTATTTTGGTAGGGACATTAAAAATCTAAGGAATGGCATGTAGTGGGGAAGATTCCTCCTAAATAATGTTCAGATGGGCCAACAAGAAACTCAATTGCATTAGATCAGTCCTTAAAAAATAAACAATTTAAGAAAGAAGGGCCCAAGGCAGATGAGATTTTTTCTGATAGCAGGCAGATGAAACCAACAAGAAACTCTATTGCATCAATAAGAGTGTGTTGACACAAACTATAATACCATTGTTTCCCCCAACTTGCAAATATAACTATAACTTGCTAAAAGACTATGGGCAAACTGAATATGTGTGGATGTTGGAATTGATGAACCTTTTTGTTATAAAAGGTATTGTATATATATATTTGTTACTAAATCAAATGGAAAGTGTTGCATAACTGTTGAAGGGGTTTTCCAAGGTATATCATGATGCATGAGAAAGATAGTGAGGGGAACCAAAAATGGTTGAGATGACCCCTACTAGACCAGTACTCTACTGGATTTAAATTATTCAGACCGAGAACAGTCCTCTGACCTAGAAAAAAATAAATTACCATTCAGGATGGTAGTTGGGAAGTCCTCCTCAAGAGTCAATGAGGATATGGGAAGAGTACCCATGTGAAAACTTCCTGACCTGAACCAAAAAATTAGAAATTGGACCCACGAAATCTTGTTGAGGAAGGCAAAAAAAGAGAGGAAATTCGTGGGCAGAAGGGGAGAGGCAAGAAGATGAGTCTGGTGACCATTTTCTGAAGAGGGAGAGTATGTGTAGCTCTTTGGTTCGAAAGAGAATTGAAAACCGAATTTGTTCTGGGTACAAGAATTTGTTGGGCATCATTTTCAGTCCAAGCTGATAAACGGGGTTGCAGAGAAGATAAGTGACTGAGGAAGCACTCATTGCAGACCCCCTTTCTTGGTGGAGATAAAACTGATTTGCAAAGTTCTTGTGAGAGGAGGAGAGTGGCCTCCATCCCTGGTTTTTGTTGAACATCAAATCCGTCATGACGGGTGGCCAGTGGTAAATCTTTCCAGGAATTGTTGTGCCTATGGTTGGGTGGAAAAGGGCACCCCTTTCAGCAGTTACATCAATATCTAGTTTCTAGATAAGTATACTTGGTTAGATCTCTGTAGTGTTTAGATCATAGAAAAAATTATACTATGTTCTAGAACTGTGTAAGTTTAATTTATGATAAAAGTGACTTGAAAAATTTAAGTAAAATAAAGAGAATGTCTTAGTTGAAGCTCTTTTGATTTAATTTCTTATCTCTTGACTATATGTGTGCCAAAATAAGATTTATGGGAGTGGATGTTATGGTTGACTGTGTTGTACAGTTTAATGCATGTTTGGGAATTGATGACTGAATAGTTAAAAATATCTATAACACCTCCAAAAGAAGAGAGAGTGATTTTTCTACGTAATAGTGATGCATTTTAGTATGTCATCAAATCCTATGCTCTATGTGGACTTTAGGAAATAATCCCAAATATGGGAAAACATTAAAAATCTTTATAAATAATTATTGAAGAAAAATAATTAGGACATAAACATGAAATTGGTCTAAATGAATTAAAAATACAAAAGTTCTCAAAATTCTATTTGCAGCATAAATAAACATTTATGTTTAAATTGTGTTAAATATCCTAAATTTGGGAAGAATCCCCTTAAATATTGGTGGGAAGTAAATCCTAGTACAAACACCGAATTTAATGTGGAGGTAAATATTTGTATTAGGACCATTTCCTTAAATTTAGTAAGAGTAACAAAACACAGTAATAAGAAAACAAAATTCTACTCATTAAACTTTTATTAAATCCCTTTATAAAGACTGAAAATTATATTTCTCCTTTTCTTGTTTCCTGTAAGAGAAATTAAATTTATTTAAATTCTCTAGGTAATAAAACCATACATGGATATGGAGATATATGTATATATATGTCTATATACATATTATTATTATTATTGTTAATGTTATTATTATTTTATTCTGAAAATGGAGGCTAAAGTTCCTGGAGCGTAATAGACCCAAGACCAAAAAAATATAATTATTATTATCATTTTAATGTCAAACACACGAGGGAATAAACAGTGACCAAATGCTTTAACCTTCTCGTAGTCTTCGAAACTCCGAGAATTCGAAGCTCCGGGGGGCTCTGGGATGTTTGGAGTGATGGAACTCACAAGCCCAAGTTGTCAAAGGCTTGAACCCTATCCTTCTATGTACGAGGTTAAATAGATAAGAAATATAAATAATTATATAATATTACATTTAATTTTGATCAATTTAATATAATTGAATATAATACCCTTTTATTGCAATTTATTAAATTCTAACCCCAAAATAATTCAGTGCATTTAAATCCTAAGGTAATACAAGTGGGTCCCCTCCAGAACTCCTGGACTCCGGATTATACGAAAATGAAGAATTGTGTGGAAGAGACGAAGGGGTGGACCCGAATATCTTTTCCTTCATTATAATATTGAATATTAAATGTAATATTAGAGATTGTTTAACCTGGATGAGAATGTCGAGAGATATAATAAATATATTACATTACACTAAGATTTATTAAATTGATCACATGTGAATGAAGCCAACTCCTTTGAATATTAAATGGTGTGGTAAAGTGTGCAAGTGGGGTCATTTTGGAGCTTTGGGACTCTAGGGCTATAGGAGAATTGAGTATAAAGGATGTGTGGGAGAGCCGAAGGAGATTGACCCAAAGAACACTCTCTCTCTCTCTTCAATTATTAAATATATATTGGAGAATTTTAAAACCTAGGCGTAATTTTCGAGAAATATAAAACAATATATTATATTATTTTAAGGTTCATTAAAATGGCTACATGTGAATGAAGCCAACTCTTTTTAAATATTAAATAATATGGAAGCGTGCATAAGTGGGGCCACTTCGGGACTCTAGGGCTCCAAAAGATTTGAGTACAAAGGATGTGTTGGAGAGGCGAAGGAGATTGACCCAGCGATCTCTCTCTCTATCATCTTAAATATTAATATAATATTTGAGATTTTATAAGTCTGGATGCAATTTCCAAAAAAGTTTAATATAATATATTTTAATTAAAGTACCAACCCTTCTTCCTTTTTAAATTTATTATTTAATGTGAAGTAATGTGTAAGTGTGGACCCTACGGGAGTTCGAGACTCCAAAGCTCCGAGAGTTCAGGGCTTCAGGACTCCAAATGTTTGGGGATGATAGAAGGAACAAGAAAAAAGGGCCGAAGGCCCGAACCTACCCCCCATACTCCAATGGTTGCATAAATGTTATAATAAATGTTAAACATAATTTATTATATTGCAGGGTAATATAAATTCTCTTATATTTGCATAAAGGCACAATATGAGGTGGGACCCTCTCTGGAACTCCGACATTCGGGAGATTTGGATTCATAAAAGCATGATGAGGAATCTTCGTCGAAGCCCGGAGGCTTAGGTATTAATGGGTATTGACAAGCCTAAGTGCTCCTTTCATATAATTAATCATACTATAATATAATTAAATTGAATTATATTATAATATAATCAATAAAAGACTAAATTTGTAATAATAATATCAGGTTGAATATAGTTAATCATTTTCCCATTAAATAAATAAATATGCCTATATTTAAATATATTTGTGTTAAATTATGGGAAAATTTGACATGGAGTTGTGTGTCGAGGAGGGATTGAATTAAATACCTTAATTAAAGTTAATAAACTTAAGTATATTATGGAGAAATTAACCTCATTATGTTATAATATAATTATTCATAATTATCATATGAGTAATTTCTTGAGTTAGTGTTAAACTACTTCTAAAGGGGAAAAGAGAAAGTAAAAACCTCAGTAATTACTAGGCCATGGGTATTAGGTTAAGAAAAAATTAATTATTGGATAATTAGTTGTGGAGAATATTTATCATTAATGAGGTTTAAATAATCAATTACCAAATAATGATATTCTACGAAATATTAATTGGACTATAGGAGAGGGACTATTGTCATCCTCTAGTCGTGCAAGCTTGAGCGCCCTACAGTGACATGGCGAACGACGAATTGATGTTGACTAAGAACATCATTGTGATCGCACATGTTAATCTTGAATGGGTAGACGAGTCGAGTAGGGTCCAGTGGGATTGGTGAACCTTAGGTGCCGAATGGAACCTAACTGAAGTTCAGGAGGTCTGGCATACATCGAGACTGCCCATCGAGACCATCAAGAGAAAGTGATTAGTCCTCGATACCATATTCGTCGGAGGTAAGCGAAAAATATATACCCCATCCCTTAAAAAGGTACTTAGGGTTCGGGTGTATGTCACAAACAAATGTATGTCATCGGGATTTTCCCCAAAGCTAAAGCCCAATTAACCTTCTCTCTATTTGGTATAGTAAGCTCCTTCGGTATGTTGCCCTGGTTTCAAATAGATAAATGATCTTTGAATAACAAATATCTAAATCTTGAATACAATCCAAGTCTAATAACATAATGAAATTCTAAAACTAAACACCTAGCTAGGATTTATGAACAAAAAATGGAGATGAAATCATCGGTTATTTTATCCATTTAAACAGAAACAATTTATTGAATATTAATGACAAAAATATCTAGAAACTAGCCATTAAAAATAAGTTAGCCTAAATTAAAATAACCAATCACAACTTCAAATGCATAAGTTAGCAACTCAGTGAAAAACAATCGTAAGAAATAATCACAATTTCATGAGAATAGTCTACAACAAAAGTAAATATTATTACCTCCATTCCAGCGTAAGTAAAGAAATAGTGTCACACCAAAACATACACCAAAATGAGTCTCCAATAAT
The DNA here is from genome assembly GCA_032191745.1 of Picea mariana. Taxonomy (NCBI): domain Eukaryota; kingdom Viridiplantae; phylum Streptophyta; class Pinopsida; order Pinales; family Pinaceae; genus Picea; species Picea mariana. The sequence goes on along the minus strand of JASDQU010586032.1, from coordinate 63,686 downwards.
GGCTAGTTTGGCTCCTCAATTATTATTGAAAGTAGTTTACAATCTCAAGCCAAAATTGCTTTGTTCATAGCATCTATTATATTTATACAAAAGAAACGGGGAGAGAAAACACTTCAATTCCCCTCACAGTTGGTCTCCCCCACTTAGCCATAGGATGCTTTCTTTTTTTCTTTTCTCTAATTTTCCACATGTTTTCCAAGCTTCAAAAGTTTGGTTAAGCACATCATTTTGAGGGAAGTGATGTTACTTAAAAGAGGCCTTATAGGAGACAATACTTTGACTCATTTATAGTCTCAATTAATGTAATGTCTCTAGTGGGGTCCTATGCGTATCTCTCAATAGTTTCCTCATCGATATTGGGAAGAGAGCAATGCTCCACCTGTTTGTACCAATATGGTCCTTAAATTCCTTGGAAACTTCAGTGTGTGGGAAGAAATTATCTTTTGCTCCAAAAAATGGGAGTTGGCAAGTATCAACCATATTTTTTGTCACTTGCCACATCGTGGCACAATTCTCTATTTCATGTTGAATCCATTTGAGAGCATTCGAGTTTGAATCTCTCCAGTGTTCGAGGCCAAATTCAAGTTCTTACAAAGTTGATTTAATAAAATTAGAGATTTTTGGGGGGAATGTCTTCAAGACATGTCTACCATCTTCTTACAAAATCATATTGGAGCTAGGATTACTCATATGAAAATTTCCAAGCCTAAATATAATTACAAATTTATGAAATGTCTTGGATTTGGACTTGCAAAAGTTGATCTCTTTCGTAGAATTCTCTCTTAACAACATTCAATTCATTTTGTATTCTGAAGGCATAGTCAATGAAATGAGAAACCTTGTACTTGTTGGATTCATAGTATTTGACTTTATTTTCTAGTAGGGAAATCTTGTTTTCATATGCTTTCATTCCTCTTAGTATCAATGGCCTTATGGAGAGTAGCTTGAGCAATTGCAAGGCCAGCAGTAGCAATGGTTCGAAGGCCTCAATTTTTTTTATCCATTATTACAATTTCAATGGTAAGCACCATTTCCTTGTCCACGTTGATTTTCCTACGCTTGTGGGTTTGTCTTACCACTTGTTTCATTTTTATGTCAAATGTGAACAACTCTAGGTTGGTCACCTCATCAAGTGGTGTAGGGATGATACCTTCTCCTCCTATGACCATAATTGGTGCGAAAGTGCTAGTAAAAGTTTGGGAAGTGTAGACCTTCTCCATGGGTTGTTATTCCTGGATTTTAGTATTGCCTCATTTGATTCATTTTTTCCCATGTACACCTTCCTCTTGTTTCTTTTTGTTTATGCTTCAACTTCAACTTATGCTTTCTTCTTCAACTATTTTTCTTCTTTTCTTTGTTCTTATGCTTTGGCTTCTAATTCCTTTTTAGCTTCTTCTCTTCTTGCTTATTCTACTTCAACTTTAGTTTGTGCTTTTACGTATGCTTCTTTCTTTAGTTTGGTAACCTCAACATCTTGTTTATATTTTTATAAAGCTCGTGTTTCTTCCTAGACTTTGCAACATTTTTTCCCTTTCTTCAACTTCCTTCTTCCTTTTATCTTTAGCTTCAGCTTTAACCTTAACATCAACTTCATTTTTATTTGCTTGTTATTTTTTCTTGGCATCGTTCGCTTGTTCTTCGACCTTTTTCTTAGCCTAAGCATTTATACTGGATTTTTCTAGTGCTTCCAATCTCTTTTTCTCTATCTCTTTCCTCTTGTCTTGAAGATCTTGCCTTTCAGTAATAGCCTTCTCTACTTCTTTTCTTTTCCTTTCCTTCTCTTCTTTAAGAGCTTATTTCTTGTTCAACACTTCTTCATAAGTAAGTTCTCTTCTTTTGGTTCTTCAATATTTTTCTTATCGTGATGATATGGGAAAGAAATCCTCATCTCACTACTACAAAAAAAGACATTTGGTGATGAGCGAAAAATGTCACCATAACCTCATTAGTGACGGTGAAAAGGGCCTCTATCACTACTAAATAAGTGTTGATAAAGGCATTGTCACCAAAATTAAAGGAAGATACAGTGACAGTAGCATTCCATCACCAATAAACCTTATGATGGTAGTCACTAACCATCACCATTTCGTAAGAATAATAATGGATTTTGGTAACATGCCTTTAATGATCCTCACTGTCAATGCAGATAACGAGATGGACAGTGACCATCACCATTTCCTAAGAACAATAATGGGCTTTTGGTGATAGACATTTAATGAACCTCATTATTGATGCATATACAATGACGATCAATGATTGTCACCATTTCCTATAAACAACAATGACTTTTGTTGACAAACCTTTAATAACCTTCATTATTAATGCACATATGGTGACAATTAGTGACCATCACCATTTTCTATGAGCAACAGAACCAGCAAAAAATGTTGTCATTGCCAAAGGCACTATCATCAAAATCATGGAGATATAGTGACAATCAATTACCATCACCAATAATAGCTTATAGTGACAGTCAATGACCATCACCATTAGTGTTGCCAAAATCACCAAAAATAATGATCCTTTTTTTACCCTCGTTTCATCTATACCCCCAAAAAATACTGACTATCAATGAATGACTGTCACCATATCTAGTAATTTTGTTAAAAAGGATTGGCAACTATCGAAAAAAGATTGTCACCAAATCAATTAAGCTTAGAATTCAAGATTACTTCCAATTAAATGCAATGTTTATCCGACAATTCAATTCTACTTTGAATAGTTTGAAATTGGAAATGTAAGAAAGACAATAAATTTCTTACAGAATCACTAAGAAGTTTCCTTTCTATGGATGTGTTAGCACTCTTGCATTTCCCTGTACTCTCAGTGTAACAAATGATTGTACTCTCAAGATAACAAATGATTTTTCAAATTCATCTCCACTCTATTCTATTGTTATTCAAGGTCATATGGACATTGTCAATGTACTTCTTGAGTTTGATAAAAAGTTAATAAAGATTGCAAGAAGAAATGGAAAGATTGTGTTGCATTTCGTTGCTAGGGTTGGACATTTAGAAATTGTTAAAATGTTACTGGATAAAGATCCATAGATCACTATTAGAAAATATAACAAAGGACAAACTACACTACATATCTTTGTTAAGTGAAAGGGCATTGATGTGGTTGAAGAATTACTAAGAACCAACCCTTTTGTTATTAATTTGTAGGACAAGGGGAATACAAGTTTACACACAATCACTAGGAAGTGGCGTGTTCAAATATATATTAGATATGGAACTAGAGTATGTTAATATGATGTTTTAGTTAGAATGTTTCCCTTGTGAAAAAATTATTTGTGCTCCTATAATAACTAGTGATTCATTTTCCCTATGAATTGCTAATTTGACTTATGGATGTTTTAAAATTTTATCAATCATTGATCAAGACCTTCTGTAAAATTCATTATTTTGGAAAAATAATTTTACGACTAATCAATGATCAAATGATAATTCATACGAATATAACTAGATGTTTTTCCCATGAAAGATATTAGGGTTGTAATTGGGTGCAATCATAGCTTCAATATGCTTCATAAGATAGAGCCACATTGCAAGAACTCACATTTATCATTTTTTTGTGAGCAAAAGAGTGGACTAGAGTAATTCTAGTTTATCTTTGTTGTGGTCATGTCATCTTCTTGATGGTTCCTTTGTTTTAACGACATCACTCTTGTCGCAACATGTTGCTTATTTATGTCCTCAGCAATATTGAAACTTTCCTCCCTTCCATGCATCCTAATATTTTTCTATGCGCTGGGAGGGTAAGTTTGTGTATGACTATGGGTGTAACATGGATTGTGTCACTTAGTGCCAATATATTACTACAAAACATATCAATAATGACTTCAATGGGAGGTCTTTGACATACAAAATAGGGAGATCAATTGATTTGCATGCTATGATGTATACTCTACTATTGTACTTAATTATGTAGTAATGTAAGATAAGATGCATTTTCCAAAAATCATGAGATCAATCATTTCTAAATCTCAATATTTTAATGGATTTGAATGTTGACAGTTTGATTTCATGTTTGTCTAGTATTTAGAGCTATATTCAAGTGGACAAGTAACAAATAATTTGTATCAAGTCTTGTAGAACTAATGAGAAAACACAAGATTAATATCCCCTCTTAAAGAAAGCAAAATGGGGTTGAACTCTCAATCTCACCAACTCAAAATCAAAATCAAAACAAAGCATGAGATCAATCTAAATGAAAAGATGTCAAGATTAGAAGGGAATTCAAACACCATAAAGAATTATTTTGCAGTATGAAATATTACCAACATGGAGCTATGAATCCATAAGACCCAACAATTATAGACAGAATCACCCCCTGCCAAAACTTTGCAATTTTTTTGCAAAAATAGAAATATGCAACATTGGCCCCATAATGCTCATCCAACAAAATATTGTAGGATTTCACATCTTCGTGAACAATGTATGGTACATAATTATGATGAAGATACTACTTGCCTTGAGCTACTCCAAGGGAAATCGTATATTTTATGTGTGAATCAACACCAACCTTAGGCCCATGAAGCAAATCCCCCCAACTCACATTAGTAATATATTCATAGACCAACAAATGGAATCTTTATGACCTCAATAACACCATTGTTAGTACATATGCATGATATACTCCAATGTGTCCACCTCTACTTTGAAACCATTGGAAGCATCACTTTTACCACTACTCCAAAGCCTCTTGATGGGCCAGTAATTGACCATTGCTCAATGTGGCCTTATAATCTCTACCCATCCCATTAACATTATCTTCATCCAATAAATCTAGAATCTCATATTTATTTAACACAAATCGAAATTCGACATCAACACTGATGTGTCCTCTCTGTATTTGCAAAGCTTTGGTACCTAATGTAAAACCATGTGAGCCCTGTTATCGCACGGTTTGTAGGAGAGGTCCAAGAGCTTGAGTCAGGGCTTGAAACCGGCGTAACAGGAGCTTCCCCACCCACTGTCACCTCGATGGGGAGCTCTTTCTATTTAGGAGGGCAAGTCCAAGGGAGACGTACCTAAGGCAATCTGGTCAAAGGAAGGCTGAAGGATAAAGGCCAAGTCAAGGAAAACCCCTTCCACAGATTGCTGCCCAAGAGAGGATAGTCAAGGAGA
>JASDQU010586032.1:19013-34214 GCA_032191745.1 Picea mariana | reverse complement strand
ATTTCTTCAACCACATCAATGCCCTTTCACTTAACAAAGATATGTAGTGTAGTTTGTCCTTTGTTATATTTTCTAATAGTGATCTATGGATCTTTATCCAGTAGCATTTTAACAATTTCCAAATGTCCAACCCTAGCAACGAAATGCAACACAATCTTTCCATTTCTTCTTGCAATCTTTATTAACTTTTTATCAAACTCAAGAAGTAAATTGACAATGTCCATATGATCTTGAATAACAATAGAATAGAGTGGAGACGAATTTGAAAAATCATTTGTTATCTTGAGAGTACAATCATTTGTTACACTGAGAGTACAGGGAAATGCAAGAGTGCTAACACATCCATAAAAAGTAAACTTGTTAGTGATTTTGTAAGAAATTTATTATCTTTCTTACATTTCCAATTTCAAACTATTCAAAGTAGAATTGAATTGCCGGATAAACATTGCATTTAATTGGAAGTAATCTTGAATTCTAAACATAATTGAATTGGTGACAATCTTTTTTTGATTGTCGCCAATCCTTTTTAACAAAATTACTAGATATGGTGACAATCATTCATTGATAGTCAGTGTTTTTTTGGGGTATAGATGAAACGAGGGTAAAAAAAGGATCATTATTGTTGGTGATTTTGGCAACACTAATGGTGATGGTCATTGACTGTCACTATAAGCTATTATTGGTGATGGTAATTGATTGTCACTATATCTCCATGATTTTGATGATAGTGCCTTTGGCAATGACAACATTTTTTGCTGGTTCTATTGCTCATAGAAAATGGTGATGGCCACTAATTGTCACCATATGTGCATTAATAATGAAGGTTATGAAAGGTTTGTCAACAAAAGCCATTGTTGTTTATAGGAAATGGTGACAATCATTGATCGTCACTGTATATGCATCAATAATGAGGTTCGTTAAATGTCTATCACCAAAAGCCCATTATTGTTCTTAGGAAATGGTGATGGTCACTGTCCATCTCGATATCTACATTGATAGTGAGGATCGTTAAAGGCATGTCACCAAAATCCATTATTATTCTTATGAAATGGTGATGGTTAGTGACTGCCATCATAAGGTTTATTGGTGATGGAATGCTACTGTCAGTCTTCCTTTACTTTTGGTGACAATGCCTTTATCAACACTTATTTATTAGTGATAGAGGCCCTTTTCACTGTCACTAATGAGGTTATGGTGACATTTTTCGCTCATCACCAAATGTCTTTTTTTGTAGTAGTGAGATGAGGATTGCTTTCCCATATCATCATGATAAGAAAAATATTGAAGAACGAAAAAGAAGAGAACTTACTTATGAAGAAGTGTTGAACAAGAAATAAGCTCTTATTTAAGAGAAGGAAAGGAAAAGAAAAGAAGTAGAGAAGGCTATTACTGAAAGGCAAGATCTTCAAGACAAGAGGAAAGAGATAGAGAAAAAGAGATTGGAAGCACTAGAAAAAACCAGTATAAATGCTTAGGCTAAGAAAAAGGTCGAAGAACAAGCGAACGATGCCAAGAAAAAATAACAAGCAAAGAAAAATGAAGTTGATGTTAAGGTTAAAGCTGAAGCTAAAGATAAAAGGAAGAAGGAAGACGAAGAAAGGGAAAAAATGTTGCAAAGTATAGGAAGAAACATGAGCTTTATAAAAAATATAAACAAGATGTTGAGGTTGCCAAACTAAAGAAAGAAGCATACGTAAAAGCACAAACTAAAGTTGAAGTAGAATAAGCAAGAAGAGAAGAAGCTAAAAAGGAATTAGAAGCCAAAGCATAAGAACAAAGAAAAGAAGAAAAATAGTTGAAGAAGAAAGCATAAGTTGAAGTTGAAGCATAAACAAAAAAAACAAGAGGAAGGTGTACATGGGAAAAAATGAATCAAACGAGGCAATACTAAAATCCAGGAATATCAACCCATGGAGAAGGTCTACACTTCCCAAACATTTATTAGCACTTTTGCACCAATTATGGTCATAGGAGGAGAAGGTATCATCCCTACACCACTTGATGAGGTGACCAACCTAGAGTTGTTCACATTTGACATAAAAATGAAACAAGTGGTAAGACAAACCCACAAGCGTAGGAAAATCAACGTGGACAAGGAAATGGTGCTTACCATTGAAATTGTAATAATGGATAAAAAAAATTGAGGCCTTCGAACCATTGCTACTGTTGGCCTTGCAATTGCTCAAGCTACTCTCCATAAGGCCATTGATACTAAGAGGAACGAAAGCATATGAAAACAAGATTTCCCTACTAGAAAATAAAGTCAAATACTACGAATCCAACAAGTATGAGGTTTCTCATTTCATTGACTATGCCTTCAGAATACAAAATGAATTGAATGTTGTTAAGAGAGAATTCTACGAAAGAGATCAACTTTTGCAAGTCCAAATCCAAGACATTTCATAAATTTGTAATTATATTTAGGCTTGGAAATTTTCATATGAGTAATCCTAGCTCCAATATGATTTTGTTAGAAGATGGTAGACATGTCTTGAAGACATTCCCCCCAAAAATCTCTACTTTCATTAAATCAACTTTGTAATAACTTGAATTTGGCCTCGAACACTGGAGAGATTCAAACTAGAATGCTCTCAAAGGGATTCAACATGAAATAGAGAATTGTGCCATGATGTGGCAAGTTACAAAAAATATGGTTTATACTTGCCAACTCCCATTTTTTGGAGCAAAAGATAATTTCTTTCCACACACTGAAGTTTCTAAGGAATTGGAGGACCATATTGGTACAAACAGGTGGAGCATTGTTCTCTTCCCAATATCAATGAGGAAACTATTGAGAGATATGCAGAGGACCCCACTAGAGACATTGCATTAATTAAGACTATATATGAGTCAAAGTATTGTCTCCTATAAGGCCTCTTTTAAGTAACATCACTTCCCTCAAAATGATGTGCTTAACCAAACTTTTGAAGCTTGGAAAACATGTGAAAAATTATAGAAAAGAGCTAACATTAATTCTATAGCCAAGTGGGGGAGACCAACAATGAGGGGAATTGAAGTGTTTTCTCTCCCCTTTTATTTTGTATAAATATAATAGATGCTATGAACAAAGGGATTTTGGCTTGAGATTGTAAACTACTTTCAATAATAATTGAGGAGCCAAACTAGCCATTATTGGAGACTCAATTACCAAATAATGATATTCTACGAAATATGAATGAAGTGTTTTAATAATAATTGTATTACCTTAGGATTTAAATACACTGAATTATTTAGGGGTTAGAATTTAATAAATTGTAATAAAAGGGTATTATATTCAATTATGTTAAATTGATCACAATTAAATGTAATATTATATAATTATTTAAATTTCTTATCTATGTAACCTCGTACATAGAAGGATAGGGTTCGGGCCTTTGACAACTTGGGCTCGTGAGTTCCATCACTCCAAACATCCTGGAGCCCCGGAGCTTCGAAATCTCGAAGTTCCGAAGACTACGAGAAGGTTAAAGCATTTGGTCATTGTTTATTCCCTAGTGTGTTTGACATTAAAATGATAATAATAATTATATTCTTTTGGTCTCAGGTCTATTGCGTTCCAAGAATTTTAGTCTCCATTTTCAGAATAAAATAATAATAACATTAATAAAAATAATAATAATATGTATATAGACATATATATACATATATCTCTATATCCCTCCATGATTTTATTTCCTAGAGAATTTAAATGAATTTAATTTCTCTTACATGAAACAAGAAAAGGAAAAATATAATTTTCAGTCTTTATAAAGGGATTTAATATAAAAGTTTAATGCGTAGAATTTTATCTCCTTCTTACTGTGCTTTGCTACTCTTACTAAATTTAAGGAAATGGTCCTAATACAAAGATTTACCTCCACATTAAATTCGGTGTTTCTACCAAGATTTACTGCCCACCAAAATTTAAGGGGATTCTTCCCAAATTTAGGAGATTTAACACAATTTAAACATAAATGTTTATTTATTCCCCAAATAGAATTTTGAGAAACTTTGTATTTTTAATTCATTTAGACCAATTTCATGTTTATGTCCTAATTATTTTTCTTCAATAATTATTTACAAGGATTTTTAATGTTTTCTCATATTTGGGATTATTCCTAAAGTCCACACAGATTTGATATCCTCTAACTTTTCTAGCATAGGATTTGATGACATACTAAAATGGATCACTATTACGCAGAAGAATCACTCTCTCTTCTTTTAGAGGTGTTATAGATATTTTTAACTATTCAGTCATCAATTCCGAATCATGCATTAAACTGTACAACACAGTCAACCATAACATCCACTCCCAAAAATCTTATTTTAGCACACAAATAGTTAAGAGATAAGAAATTAAATCAAAAGAGCTTCAACTAAGACATTCTCTTTATTTTACTTAAATTTCTCAAGTCACTTTTATTAAAAATTAAACTTACATAGTTCTAGAGCATAATATAAATTTTTATGTGATCTAAACACTACATAGATCTAACCAAGCATACTTATCTAGAAACTAGATATTGATGCCATTGCTGAAAGGGGTTCCCTTTTCCACCCAATAGTAGGCACATCAACTCCTGGAAGAATTTACCACTGACCACCCCTTAGCTAGATCATGATGCTTTGAGAGAGATTATTCCTTCTGTTCAACAACAACCAGGGACAGAGGCCACTCTCCTCCTCCCATAGGAACTTGGAAGATCAATTTTCTCTCCACCAAGAAAAGGGGTCTGCAATGAGTGCTTCCTTAGTCACTCATCTTCTCTGCAACCTCATTTATCAACTTGGACTGAAAATGCTACCTAACAAATTCTTGTACCCAAAACAAATTTTCTTTTTAGTTCTCTTTTGAACCAAAGAGTTGCACATGCTCTCCCTCTTAAGAAAATGGTCACCAGACTCATCTTTTTGCCTCTACCCTTCTGCCCACAAATTTCCTCTCTTTTATTGCCTTCCTCAACAAGATTTCGTGGGTCTAATTCCTAATTTTGTGGGTCAGCTCAGGGAGTTTTCAGATGGGTACTCTTCCCATCTCCTCATTGACTCTTGAGGAGGACTTCCCAACTACCAGCCTGACTGGTAATATATTTGTTTCTGGGTCAAAGGACTATTCTGACTCTGAATAATTTAAATCCAGTCGAGTACTGGTTTGGTAGGGGTCATCTCAACCATTGTTGGTTCTCCTCACCATCTCTCTCATGCATCATGATCTACCTTGGCAAACCCCTTCAACAATTATGCAACACATTCCATTTGATTTAGTAACAAGAATATATATACATTACCTTTTATAACAAAAAAGTTCATCAATTCCAACATCCACACATATTTAGTCCGCCCATAGTCTTTTAACAGGTTATAGTTATATTTACAAGTTGGTGGAAACATCGGTATTATAGTTTGTGTCAACACACTCTTATTGATGCAATAAAGTTTCTTGTTGGTTCATCTGCCTACTATCAGAAAAAATCTCATGTGCCTTGGGCCCTTCTTTCTTAATTTGTTTATTTTTTAAGGACTAATCTAATGCAATTGAGTTTCTTGTTGGCCCATCTCAGCATTATTTAGGAGGAATCTTTCCCACTTGATGCAGGCCCTTTTCCTTTGGCCTGCCCTTTCGAGGATATTACTAGTGTATTTTAGGCATAATACACTCTGCCATGGATCAAACTATTTCCCAATTGTGACTTTAAGAAATTTACGTTTCTGTAACTCCTCTTGGTTCGGAAACCCAACAATCGTTGCCAGATACTCAAGGAATCACCAAAACTCTTCTTCAACATTTTTCACAACTAAACTTCAACTCCTCACACTTCTTCAGTGCGTCTTTCCATAGCAACATCCCTATCATTGTTTGACTTTGATCTTTCATTCCTTTAACCTGAACAAAGTGATCTTCACTCAACCTCTAAAGCTACAATATCTCTATCTTGGTCTTTTAAAACTTAACACAACAACTTCATCCACCATATTCAAAGCAAATCTGTCAACACAAAATTGACATCGCATAATCATACCAATATTTTATCCTTCAGAGTGTAAATCAAATTACTCTTCTCATGATGATGTTTTTCCTCCGACAATTTGACCACAAATTAATTCCTCAAACTCTTAATTCGAGTTTCCTAAGGGTTTTCACCTTATTCACAGGAATTGCAAATTCTTGTAGTCAGCAATTGTTAGTGCGCCTACTTTATCCTTGTCGATCTTCCATTCTTCCTGGCTCACTTTCCAGCTCCATCACAGTCATCGTTGGTTGATGTCTGGCTCCTCTACTTTCGACTTCACTTTGAATTTACCTCCATTGAGCACTAGTTGACGATACTTCCAGAATAACTTGCCTCCTTCATGGTCTGTCTTTTCATACTCACACAACATTTACAGAGATACTATGTAACTCTTGTACCTTTAATAGGTTCAAACCCCTTTCATAGGTTTTTTTCATGCATTTTGTACAACAATCACACTTCAATACTAGTATCCATTAAGTCTCTGCTGCAAAAATGCTCTCCAAGAACTACGCTGGCACGATTCTGCCCAATCCCTACTCTTCTTAAACTGTAACTCTACAAAAGAGTTCTACACAACTCTTTATCAACTGGAACTCCTCCAAAAGAAGTTCTACCTAGTACTATTTGCAAATTGGAATCCCATGAATGGATTCTACCCAACTCCCCTTCCCGACATACAAATCAGGATTCATATACAGATTAGTTTAAATATTCAATTACCTAATATTCATCATCACTTAAAACATACATAGAAGTGCATAATCACACACACGAAAATGATGAATCTGCTTTCGTTTATAAAATGAAACTGTACATGCATTTCGAAAACTGTGGTTTCCTACTATGGCCTCCTTTCCTCTATTCTGGCCATCTTTCTTTTTTTTTCTCTCCCCGTCAACTTACAATCCTTGCCTTTCTACAAGACTGAGCCTAAATCTCATTAACAGAACTCCTACAAACAAGCTACTGGTTTCTAAATTCAAGCAACAATTTCAATTTTTAGAAACTTCAAGCCTATCCCTACTTATGAATCGCATAACAGAGTCCTATTTACAAGAAACTTCTACTTAATGTTTCGTTATCCTTTCGAGTCAGTCCCTGATTTAAGGGATTTGTTTACATGTTTCATTATACATTAACTCCTATACATAGATAGAATCTTCTTAGATCTACACTTACCAACTATGAGGAAATTTACATAAACTAACAAGGAATTTACAATTTATTCCCTCAGGCAATGGTCAAAACCTTAGGGTCTGATCAAGCTTTGGAAATTTGGTTTGAGAGATAATGCTCTTACATCAGACTCCCAAAGTAGAAAAGAACCATGACCACTTGGTCATGTGTCTTTAGTCTTCATCTTCCTGGATCCCAAACTCTAGTTTGTTGTTGTTCATAAGCTTTACTATCATCATTTCTCCTTGACTGTAACCTTCCAGGCTTCCAAACTTTATGTTGCAATGCTCCACTGATTTTTCCTTCATCATTCTTCACTTTCAATTCAACTTCATAGTGGATTGTTTTCTTTACCCTGCTGTAACTTTTCTTAGGATCTTGCATCAAATCCCACAATTCATCTATTTCATCTTGCAACTCTATTTCCTGTTGCAAATAATCTTTATTCTCATTACTTTGCCACTGTACTTTGCTTTCACTCACAGGGATATAAAATCTCTTGTAACCTTTTGTATTGTTGTACACTTCCCAAAAGACGTTCAAAAAATAGAATTGTCTCTCCCCCCGTTTTACCACAGACTTTATCTTATTACCTTCAAAACTTTCAGATTTAACTTCTTCTATCTCAACATTATCATATTGCCAGAGATCTTCTCCCTGCCTCAACTCTGTAATTTCATCTTCAAGATGCTGGCTGTGATCTTCATTTTCCCATACACCCTTAATGTTTTCAGAGACATCTCCCTCTACAAAATTCATTTGCTACTTCTTATCTTCAATTTTAATTTCAAGAAGTAAATTGTCTGTCATATTTCTGACTGCATACTCATCCACCTTTTTTTCCTGTACATCAAAAACTTGGAAACTAACATATATGTTTGTCCCAATCAAAGCTTGAGATACTCCTTCATTTCTGACTGCAATCACACTCTCATAATCGTGTTCTTTCAACAAATACTCCAACAACTCAATTTCTCTTTGACACCTCACGAGTACTTCATCATGAGGTTGTTTATAGTCCTCAACATTGCCTTCTTCTTCTTTGACAACCTTCAATAGCTGTCCTTCATTTCCTTGACTAAGTCTGTTAGTCAATTTAGTTCTGTTCAGTCCTATGACTGTCTTTTCTTCAATATGAGACAAAACTCTCTCAACTCCTTCTTCAATACATTCTTCATTGTTGTCCTCTTCTTTATCACTACTATGTGACATTTCCAACTGTCTCTCGGGGCTATCTGAATCCTTCTTACTAACATCTCTACCTATGCATTCTTCAAGAAACCTCATTTCTTCCTCCAAATCACTAAAACTTAAACCATTTACCTGAGGTCTCAATTCATGGCTCGACTCAGAATCCCTTAACATATTTTACAGCAATAAAATCTCTCTGTTAGCTTCCTCAATCATTGTATTTGTATTCTTGATATCCTCCTTCTCCCCTTCTTTATTTTGGCTATCAGTATGAGCCAAACCTCCTTTGCTTCCAGCTTTAGCAATATGCTTAAGAGCAATGTCTTCCTTCAACTGTGTATGAGCTTCCTTATGAGACCTGGCTATCTCATCCTTCTTCAAAACATAATTTAGATTTTGTCTCTCCTCTTTCTCTCCTTTGACAATACCCAAAGATTGTTCATCATCATGTACTACACCTGCAAACATACACAAATTTTTAACTTTAAAATCATAAGGCTTAATAGCCTCAATTGATGTTTCAAACATCATTGATCCATTTTCAAGTTCAAACGAAACTTGTTTTTCTCCATCAACTTTCTTTTGCTGTATCTCAAATCCTTTACGCTTCTCCAACCTCCATTGAACATCCATCCTCTGCTCAAGCTTCCCAAGCTCTTCTAATAACAGAACATTCATCCTATGTTCTCTCTTTTCTTGCAACCTATGCCACTTCATCTTCTTTCTCATTACATAACCATACCTCTGGTCTTCTCTACTCCTCTATAACAACTCCATCAACAAATCTAGATGGATTTTTATCTTATATTTCTCTCTGTTATACTCTTCATTACTCATATGCTTCCATATACCATTTGATTTGGAATCTTCTTTCTCTCTTCTGTGGCTTCTCTTAGAACCTCTGCCATGACTGTCAGTGGTCATCTTCTTCTCCATTTCCATGAGTTTTTCCATACTCATTGTGAGCTGCACTAAGCCTCTACAATAACAGTTCTCTTTCACCCTGCTACAACTTACCTCACCAAGTTTTCCTCTGTACTTGGTCTTTTGGCAACACTAGTTCTCTGTCTGGAACCTTCTGAACTTTCTTCTATGCTCCTTCTAGGCTTCCACACTCAACTCACCTTCTCTTGAGAACACTTAACTATCCTCCTTTATTCCAACCTCAGCTGAAATAACTAGGTTCTGGCCACACCCCTCTTTCACTTAGAAGTCTCCACTTGCTTCTTTCATAACTGTTTCAATGCTGTGATCTTCTTGCTGAGATACTTCACCAATTGTTTCTACCTCTTTCCTTTGCATGTAACTGCTTCTCCAAAAGTAGTTTTCCTCCGTATTAATAACTTCCTTGTCCTTACCAAGCCCTAAGCTTCTTATGTTTTGCATGCAAGTCTTCTTGACTCACAAATCTCCTTTACAGACCTCTTGTCTGTCTTCTTGCCTTCTCAAGAGTATTCCCGCTCTGATAACAATTGATGCATGCCCTTCTCCTTTGGCCCGCCCTTCTGAAGATATTACTACTGTATTTTAGGCATAATACACTCTGCCATGGATCAAACTATTTACCAATTGTGACTTTAAGAAATTTACATTTCTGTAACTCCTCTTGGTTTAGAAACCCAACAATCGTTTCCAGATACTCAAGGAATCACCAAAACTCTTCTTCAACATTTTCCACAACTAAACTTCAACTCCTCACACTTCTTCAGTGCATCTTTCCATAGCAACATCCCTATCATAGTTTGAATTTGATCTGCCATTCCTTTAACCTGAACATAATGATCTTCACTCAACCTCTAAAGCTACAAGATCTCTATCTTGGTCTTTTAAAACTTAGCACAACAACTTCATCCACAATATTCAAAGAAAATTCGTCAACACATAATTGACATTGCATAATCATACCAATATTTTATCCTTCAGAGTGTAAATCAAATTACTCTGCTCACGATGATGTTTTTCCTCTGACAATTTAACCACAAATTAATTCCTCAAATTCTTAATTCGAGTTTCCCAAGGGTTCTCACCTTCTTCATAGGAATTGCAAATTCCTGTAGTCACCAATTGTTAGTGCGCCTACTTTATCCTTGTCGATCTTCCATTCTTACTGACTCATTGTCCATCTCCATCACAGTCATCGTTGGTTGATGTATGAATCCTCTACTTTCGACTTCACTTTGGCTTTACCTCCATCGAGCACTGGTTGACGATACTTCTGGAATAAGATAACTTGCCTCCTTCACTGTCTCTATTTTCATACTCACACAACATTTATGTAGATACTTTGTAACTCTCGTACCTTTAATAGGTTCAAACCCCTTTCGCAGGTTTTTTTCATGCAGTTCGTGTAATAATCACACTTCAATACTAGTATCCATTAAGTCTCTGCTGCAAAAACACTCTCCAAGAACTACTCTGGCATGATTATGCCCAATCTCTGCTCTTCTTAAACTGTAACTCTACAAAAGAGTTCTACACAACTCTTTATCAAATGGAACACCTCCAAAAGAAGTTCTATCCAGTACTATATGCGAATTGGAATCCCATGAATTGATTCTACCCAGCTCCCCTTCCCGACATACAAATCAGGATTCATATACAGGTTAGTTTAAATCTTCAATTACCCAATATTCATCATCACTTAAAGCATACATAGAAGTGCATAATCACACACACAAAAATGATGAATCTGCTTTTGTTTATAAAATGAAACTCTACATGCATTTCAAAAACTATGGCTTCCTATTATGGCTTTCTTCCCTCTATTACAACCATCTTTTTTTTTTCTCTTCCCGTCGGTTTACAATCCTTCCCTTTCTACAGGACTGAGCCTAAATCTCATTAACATAACTCTTACAAACATGCTACTGGTTTCTAAATTCAAGCAACAATTTCTATTTTTAGAAACTTCAAGCCTATCCCTACTTATGACTCGCATAACAGAGTCCTATTTACAAGAAACTTCTACTTAATGCTTTGTTATCCTTTCGAGTCAGTCCCTGATTTAAGGGATTTGTTTACATGTTTCATTATACATTAAAACCTATACATAGCTAGAATCTTCTTAGATCTACACTTACTAACTATGAGGAAATTTACATAAACTAACAAGGAATTTACAATTTATTCCCTCCTTGGGCAATGGTCAAAACCTTAGGGTCTGATCAAGCTTTGGAACTTTGGTTTGAGAGCTAATGCTCTTGCATCGACACCACATGCCATTCCTTAGATTTTTAATGTCCCTACCAAAATACAAGATCTCCCACCTGAATCTCTCTGGAGCTTAGTCTTGACCATTGATGATCTTGTTTTATTTATGGAGGGAGATGTGGAGTTTAGGGGGGATGATTTAGCCCTTTGCTCCACATTAAGTGGGGAAGTGAATTTTGTAATCTTATATTGTAATGAATTCTCTATGTGGTTCTTTTTTCAACACAAGGGGGTGGTTGGAACTATTGTTCTAATTTGTACATGTGGCTAATACCCCTTCATGTGTATCATTATGTACTTGTAATTATGGCTAAGGCCATATGTTATTTCTGTGTTTTATTACTAGGTATGGTTAAGGGCAACACAATCCAACTCAATATGTAGGCTAAATAACCCCTTTGGAGCGCATGTCCTTGTTTTTTGGGCCCATAACCCCTGATAAAGGGATGCATCCTCCTTTTGAAGGGACACCTCACTTTAGTTTTGTATAAACACATAACTCAATCTCTCATTTGTGTTATCTCATCTTTTAATCTTCTTGATTTGAAATATAGTGTTATAAGTATAAGGAAACTTAATTTTGGCATTCTCTTTTGTGATTGACATCTTTCTCTTAGATGCAATTGTGTATTTATATGACATTTTCACTCCCACTTAAGTGCATTAGACCTATCTCTCTTTAGCAAACTTGTGAGGAGGCTATTTTGGAATTCGGGTGAGATTTGATTCCTTCGCTTCTTCTATTGACCCTTTTAAATCTCAACAGTAATGAAATCTGGTTAGCATATTCATTTTCGGTATTGAGGTTAAGGTATTAATCATGCCACCTCAATGCAAAACATAGTAAACCAAAATATGAACATCAATTGATTGTTACCACCTCAATCTATTATTCACAAGTCAAATCTTACTCTAATGTTTCAAATTTCTCATAGAATTCTTGAGGCTTTCTTACCCACTATGGTTTCACTCAATAATCCTTTCACTTGTGTAATCTCCATCCCAATTTCCCAAAAAGTAAACTTATACTTTTCATTCTATACCCCTTTCACTTAGTGTAATATCTATCCCAGTTTGCCAAAAAACCAACCTATACTTTAATGCAATTAGGAGTTTAGCTCATGTAGAATTAGTAAAAGAAATAATCTTTTTTACAAGAGATGTGAGGTTCAAATCTCCCACATCTTCACATGTTAAGGTGGATTTTTTCCATGTTAAACACATATTGGAATTTTCAACTCCTCACAAAACAAAAAATTACTCATTTTAAACAAGAGCTATGAGAAACAAGGTCCCCTCCCTTGTATTTTGTATTGGAAGAGTAAAATAGTTAACTTATGTTTTTTTTCTAAGATAGCTTCCAACCTTTGTTTTTTCCATTAAATTATTCAACAATTCACTAAAAGAAACACCTCAAACTCCTGCAAGTGTTGTTATTATATCTACCATGTTAAGTAGACCCCTTGAATGATACTCTCCTTCATTGTATTATTTATTGTTGAGTGACTCTGGTGAACACGAAAGTTATGAAGAGGCAATGCAGGTATAAACTAAAAACAAGTGGGAGAAAGGCATAAAAGAGGAAATGAACTCGTTGGTAAATAACCATACTTGGGACTTGGTTCAGTTGCTTGCAAGAAAAAGAACATTGTATAATAAATGAGTGTACAGGTTGAAGGAAGAAGATGGAGGAAAAATCGGTACAATGATAGACTTGTTGTAAAGGGGTTTGCACAAAAGAAATGTATAGATTTTGATGAAATATTTTCTCCTTTTATTAAAATAACTTCAATTAGGACTATTTTAATTCTTGTGGTAGTAGAATATTTGATTCTTGAACAGTTAGATGTAAACACAAATTTTCTCCATGGGGATTTGGAGGAAGAGATTTATATGCAACAACCATAGGGGTATGAGGTCAAATGAAAGGAGAATTTGGTATGCAAGTTGAAGAAGAGCTTGTTGTTGATACTAAGAGGGGGGTGAATCAGTATCAAGTAAAATTTAAAAGATTTTTCAACTTATATTTAAACCATTCAATTATATCCAATGAACTATGAACAATAGTATAAGAGTTACACCAATACACCACAATACACCATGCACAATATATGAGAAATAATCAATAGTTATTATTCAAGGGAAGTAATGACTTCCAGAGGTAGCTACAACTTCCAAATATAAAGGGAGGGATAAACCTCCAAGAGGAAGATATAATCCTCCAATATCAAGAGAGGGTTGACCTCTCCATCCTTTCCCGTTCCTTTCACCCAAGAATATATGAGAGATAATAAAACTGTACATTAAATCATCACAATCAACCAACCATCACATAGAACCCGATAATCCTTCTTGAGACTTCTTCAACTTTTGAAATTATTCAATTCTTGGAATACTCTGATCTAGTATATAGTATTACTCAATGTATTCTCTGAAATGCCTCCATTTTTCACTCCTTGAATCCTCCCCAAAAAGAAGTCATAGAGAAAATGGTAGACCTTATTCAATTCTGGTTTATTCAGGATAACGGACTTGTACATAATTCCCCGCGCTCAATATTTAATATCAGATTCTGAAACTCACACACAAGAAACTAAAGCCCATACGATTTCCAATTAAATTGGTCTCACTTCATTTGGATTCTCTATGAAGAAGTTATGACTGTTTTACTCGGAACACCTATTTATGACTAGCTTCAGGACTAGTCAAAAATCCTATCTTCCACAGATTGTATCTCCAAAATTATAGCGAATATGAGATGAAATTTTTACCACAAGTACCTAGATATGTCTTCTCAATACCATATAAATTTCACCATCTGAATCATTCTATAAAAATTTTTATAGCGAAAATGGTAAGATGACCTGTAAATAACATACCTTAGAACACATCACCAAAAGACTTCATCCTCCCTTGAAATCCGACCTTCTTTACTTCAGATTTCCACTGAAATTCAACTTGTGTGAGTAAAATGAATGTATATTGATATGTATTTATACCCTTTATGTCACTTCCTTTTAACATTATGTCCGACCTGACACTTTCTTATTTTGTAATTCTTTTCTTTAATTATCTTCAGGGCTGACTCATACTTCCTTCTTCAATTCACTTTGTCATCTTCACAAATTCATTTCTCCTCAACCATGAGGATCCACGTGACGTTACACCTACCAATGGAAACAACATGATGCATACTATCCATCCATGGGTGTTGTGTCTTCATGTGCATTGTCCTTCATGTCCAAATACCTTCATCAATATTGCGGTCCAAAACCAATGATTAGGGTTGACATCAATGCCAACAACCAATCTTCCAACAATCTCCCCCTTTGTCATTGATGGAAACACTCATGCTCCCCCTATCATCATTATCCCAATTTCTCTTTCCCTTTGACATCAATGGCAAAGGGTAGGGCTTCTCCCCCTACGTTTAATGACAAAAGGTAACTCTCTTCTTTGGGGTTGCTCCCCATGAACATATAACACTTAATAACACTTCATTTCTATGGTATCTTTCTTCCTTGGATATTTTTTGTGGTTTTAGGATGTATATGTTACTTGGTCTTCTTGTTGCATTTGCAACCAATCTTCCCAAACCTTCCTCTTTGATTTTGCATCTTTGTGAGTCAAA
>JASDQU010586031.1:30849-49970 GCA_032191745.1 Picea mariana | reverse complement strand
ACCGGTGCTCCCCAAGGTGAGACACTAGGCCTTATTAGCCCTAAGTCCAGTAACTCCTTCAACTGCATTTGTAACTCACAAAGTTCTGGCGCTGTCATCCGATACGGAGTCTTGGAGATTGGTTCTGCACCAGGTTTTAGCTCAATAGTAAAATCAAGCTCCCTCTCAGGAGGTAACCCTAGTAACTCGTTCGGAGAAACATCCTGAAATTATGACAATACTGGGTACTGATCCAATGAGGGTCCCTTCCTTTCATTCACTGCTTCCACTACATAAAGTCGACACCCTTGTCTCAAGCATCGCTTAACCTTCATAGTTTATATAAAGTGTAACGACACTTTTCTCTGTACGCCCTGGATATCCACTAGTATTCCTTCATCATCGACACAAAGCACCCTCTTTGTGAAACAATCTACCAAAGCTCGATGAGCTGCTAACCAATCCATTCAAATTATTAGGTCATATGCCCCGAGAGAAGTGACGTATACTTTCAACCTGGTAGTACACACTCCCAGGTCTACTATACAATTATCAACACTAGCTCCTACCGCTTGTTTTTCCCCCGAAGCCATCTCGACTTGTTTAAATTCATTGTGCTCGTAGGCTGCCAACCCACTCTTTCTAATGCAGATGGTAAAATGAAACTATCTGTCGCACCAGAATCAAACAAAATCTTAACATTGATATGATTTAGCGTACCTGATGACTCCACCACCGTGGATTGATGTTCGGCCTAGCGGTTATTAACTGCTGCGTAAATATGGTGGCTTCTACTTGCTCTCCCCATCGGTGCCTTTCCTTCTCTATGTATGAACCCTGATTGTAACTCTGGGCAGTCACCCTGGTAATGGGGTCCTTCGCACCTCCAACAGGTAACACGAGATTGAACCTATGCACTGTTATGTGACTGTCTCTGAAATGAGTTCCTTCCCCTGGAACCCCTGCCCCTACTAGTTGTTCCCTGCGATGGTCATGGACCTGTCTGCATCGTTGGCAATGAACGAGATGCTGCACTGGTTGCCATTGAAATCCCTGCAGCTACTGTCCTTGGTGCGAATCTGTTACCATATGGCGGTGGCGTTGAGCCCCGTCCCCTAGGAAATGTCCTCGGGGCCTTCCCTATGAATCCTGAGCGATGCGGAAATGTCGGTCTTGTACCCCCGGTCAAGTTCATATGTTCTTCCGCATAACGTGCATTTTCCACCACTTCTTCTACTGAATACAGTTTCCACATCTGCACCATAGCTCTTATCTTAGGGTTCAATCCATAGACGAACTGATCTGCCTGGCGTTGGTCATTATCCATATACGACACATATTTGACCAGTTCCATAAACCTGATCTCATATTCTTCTACCATTTTGTTTCCCTGTTCTAAGGCATGAAATGCCTCTACCTATTGTTCCTCATAGTATGTCGGTAGATACTTCCTCCTGAACCTCTCCTCGAAAAGTTCCCAAGATACTGTGTCTGGGGTAAGGTGCAGTTGTCTTTCCAGGTTGCCCCACCAGTTCAAGGCGCTATCTCTTAACTGAAAAATGGCGATCTTCGCCTTTGAGTTGGATGCATAGTCCCTTAAGGAAAAACACCTGGTCATGCCTTCCAACCATGCTTCCGCGCGTTCACTGGCGCGACCCCCAACAAACTCCGGAAGTTTGATCTTCTGCAATTCCCACGTGATGTATTCAGGTGGAGGTCCTCCCCCTGAATCCCTTGACGCTTCTGGATTACCCGTTCCAAACGATGGGGGTTCCACTTCAGTCCCTGTCGGTTGTCACCCCTTTAAAGTCTCGTTGATGGCTTCCAATGAGCGCAGTATGAGGGCTAGTTCGGACGATGGTGGTGGCGGCACTAGTGGTGTTGGTGGTGCTTGCGATGATGCCCCCCTGCCTCGACTCCCTCGAGTCCTAACCATCCTGTATGCTTTGACCTACATCCACCAAAGTTGTCAGGGTGAGTTTCAGGGTGTTTCAAATTGGTGCTACTTAAACTTAGAAACAGGGTTAGGCGTAAGTTTTCTTTACTTGTCTGTAAACAGACATTACTCTATTAGGGGATTGGCTAGGTTAGGGTTAGGATTAAGCTTCTAAGCTTGGTTTCTTTGCCCCTACGAAAATAACTATTGGTTTTCTGCCCTATAGCTACGTTAGCCTTGCACCTCACTCGCCACTTCCTATGCTTACGCTCCTAGTGCATATGCCACCTCCTTCCCGCTTGTCCTAGTCTAATCCTTTTTAACTTTTTGCACACAACTTGATTAAAATGACTTCCGACCTTATGTTTATTAATTTACGCCGAGAGGCGTACACCTATTGACAATGGGAATAATCAATGATCTTTTAAATATTACTTAACCTTAAACCCTTATATGATGGCTATGCATTGAAGATGCTTTGCATATTCTTAGTCTTCCTCCAAAATCAATGGGTCAGATTTATCGTTCATAATTTTCTTGCATTTATTAAGGCATCCATTAACATGTTTACTTTTTAACATTTACCTATCACATAAAAAAAAATTACTGTAAGGTTATATAACTACCACGTTTAATGATTAAATAGGATTAAATTGTGGCAACTGAATAATCATCCACAACTGCCAGCCACGTTTCGGCGTTCACCAGTGCTATGTACCTTTCGGCGTTAGTGTTCTTTTTAAGACGTCACGTTGAGCACATACGTCCCTTTGTGGGCTCCTCCATTTATGTCTTTGGCACTTGATATCTTGGCATGTGACCTGTATGGCTCTAAAAGGCGCTTGATAGCTTGGCATGTGGTCTTTAGTATGACAATTAAAGTATTTAAATGTGAAATTATTTGTAAAAGAAACAACGCATGGCGCGTTGGTAGGGCATACTTTGTAAAGACTTGACCGGTGAGGAGGTTCGGGGTTCAAATCTCACGGACTCCATTTAAATTTATACTTAGCCCTATATTATTTAAATTAAAACTCATAATTATATATATATTTATTATTTTATATTTTTTTTTTTATAAAAAAAAGAATTTAAAATTTTACGCAAGTGCATTATTACCTTTAAATAAATTGTTACAACTAAAAATTAATATATATATATATATAATTTAATTATTAAAAGGCGTATTAATACTTTAAACAAATTATTAAAACTAAACATTAATCTATATAAAACATCTGTGGCATTCGCTGGCAGCCTTTAAGGTCAGCCTTTTGGCATGAGGCCCATGTGCCCGGCCTCCGGCTCTCAGTACCGAACACCTAAGTTGTTCCTTAATCCTCGGCTCGGCGTTCTACTTCGTTGCCTCCTTCGTTTTCTTAATCTGCCATGGATGCTATTCCAGAGCTGAAATCACAAGGGTTTTCGCTATATATTGTTTCAGCGTTGTAAGTTTGTTGAGGTTTCAGAACAGAATTATGCATATATAAATTGGATGCGTGCAGGGCAAGGATTATTTTGACTCTCGTTTTGATACATTTGCACGAAAGTGAGGTGAACCCATTTCTTATTAACAAAATGCTATTTTCCTGCATATGTTGCGGATACGTATTGAGTTCCATGGATTCAGATAATGTTAATGATGGTGCAATGCATTATTTATTGATGATATCTACTTTGCAGGCATCAACAAATGGAGAGTCACTCTTCATTGTTCTTCAGCGCCATGGAAAGGTTATATCCACTTAACTCATATCTATGTGTATGTTTTAGTTTGTAGCAGGTTTTCAATTGTCTAATACGATTCATGTTTATCACTCAGGGCAAGCACTGCCACCGTGGATTACACCCAGGAGTTGATATATTGTGGGATCTTTGAAAACCCCAAATCCCAATTGATACCTATTGCCTACACCCATAGAGATCCCATGGATCTCTACCTACCTGCATGGCTCGCCACCCCAACGAGATCACTCTCACCAGTTCCATTCTCTCGGGTGGTATTTGTGACATGCAAACCCCATAGAATTCAAGCGCAGAGCTATATCCAATCTTCACACAAAATGCTTCTGTCACTGCACCTCTAAATTAAGAGCGGGAAGAAGGAATCGACACCAGAAAACCTCCAGTTACCGTTCGATTCTGCAAGCGATGAATTCTGAGTCTGCAGTCGCAGGCAATGTCATCCCTGAAATAGAAGAAGACGATGAGTATTGCTCCAAAGAAAAGGTAATCTAAAGATCATTTGTACAGGAATACAAATTCTTGGAAAATCTGGTGGCTAGCATCGTGCAAAAATGGTGGTGCAGTGGATCTCTCGACCATCAAGAAGGCCCAATCCATTATGGATAAGTATCAAGAACATGGGTAGCTACTCGAGCCGCACCTCGAGATCATAGTTTCTCCTTTAATGCACATCATTCGCACCAAAGCGATCGAATCGGGGATCGAATCCAGGGACATTCTGGAAGTCATCAAGCTGTTGTGCATAATTATCTATACTTTGGTCACAGTCTGCGGTTACAAGACCGTTTTGAAGTTTTTTTTTTTCCCTCACCAGGTGTTCGATCTAGAGCTTGTTGTGTCTCTGCTGGAAAAATGCCACACCGTGACAACGGTATTGAGCTCCATACGGCAAGAAAGCACTAGGGAAATGGAGACCAAGTGTACTATGCTTCTCTGGCTTTCGATTCTAGTGTTGATTTCGTTTGACCTATCGTCGGTGGATAAAGCTTTGGCAGAAGCAGGTTCTTCGGTTAAAGACGCACCTCCGCCATTGGTCGAGAGGATGATCGCTGTCTACAAAGACTATCTTTTGAACCCCGGTCCCATGCGGAAGATTGCTGGATTGCTGCTTTCTCGGCTTCTTACCCGACCTGACATGAAGCCTGCTTTGAACAGTTTTATACAATGGACACAAGAAGCTTTGTTGACTTCCACGGATGAAACTACCAATATCTTTTTGGTACCCGGCATTGCAGAGGCAATGGCAGCTATTTTTAAGGTTTGGAGTCTTCAAACTTTCACTCTATTTTGTATTCTAGAAGCTATACAGTAACAGTTCATCTCTTCCTGCAATTTTGTTCATTAGGATGGAAATCGATGATCTACATAGTTCTTTGGGCCTCTATGCCATTACATGAAGTAACTGTGAACATGATGCATTTGGTTCAACACCAAAGGTGCTGATCTGACTGGATCTTTCCTTAGGTTTTATTGAAGTTGGTCTCTTCAAGCTTGCAAAAGTTATAGGACTATACATTGCAGAATATTGATTCCTATGGTGGATGTTTTTAGCTCTGTTTATGAAGTTAACCTTAGTGATGTTTTTAATAGAAATTTCTTTAGTTCTTGGAAAACTGAACAATGCCATTGCCTATACACTGAAAAACAATTGAAGATCCACTCTTTTACTAAGATAAAATTCAGTCAGGAGTTTGCATTTTAACTTTGTATATTATATACTTTGCACTGTGCAACAATCTTTTAATCTCTGTATATATGAAATGTACATGTGTTTATATACATAGATATAAGACTATATACATTCAACATCCATATAATATTTTTTTATCAAGGTTACCATGCACAAAGAAGTAAAACACTTTATACAGTTTGTAGGACATACTTAGGTATATGATATTATTTGCAGTCATCCTTTCATATCCCTGTACATGTATGCATACATGCATTCATATACATATTACACATACATACATTTAGACTTACATTTTGTAACGACCCTAGTTGCTTATTTTACTGGTAAATTTGTGTTAAAATTCATATTGCATTTATTTATTTTATTTTTATTTTTATTAAAATTTATGTGTTTTTGTTTGCAGGTTAAGCGTGGCTGGAGTTTTGGCCTTTAAGGCCCAAATTTTTATTCACCCTAATACACTTATTTAGGGATTTACTATAACTAAACCCCCTTATTTAGGCCCTTGGTTCTAGATTTGAACTAGGGCTCTGATACCAAATGTAAGAGCCGTATCAAATAAACAACCGTTTAATTTAGAACAGAGTAGTAAAATTTAAGAGTTACTTCATTTAGCACATTCGCAATCAAATTCATCATAATAATAAAATTTAATAACAAAGTAATACAAAAACAATGCATAATTCTTGGTAAATACCTAAACCTGATGCTATTATCCCTCCCATTGTCTGCAGCTTGCTTCCTTCCCGCTTCTGCAAAACACTACCCAAAACCGTCCTCCTTGCCAACTAGGTAGCTCCCTAGCCCCAGGATATCAACAGATATCCTGGCCCTCCATGCCCAAAACCCCCAGCAACCCCAGTGCACTGATACAATCTCACTCCCAAATTTTCACTTCTCTCTGCAATACTCAGAGCTCCCAAAATCCATCCCCCAACTCCCATAGAATGCCTCCCGTCCAACTCCTTCCCTTCCTTATCCCCCCCTTCACCGACTCTTCCCCCTCATTAATTTCCTTATCTCCCCCTTATTAATTTCTTATCCCATTCTTTAATGCCTTATCCCCCCTTCATTAATATCTTATCCATTTCTTTAATGCCTTATCCTCTCCCACATATGTAAATCATTTTAATTAAACAATTTAAAATTATTAAGCCCCCCTTAAATTATTACCAATATCATTGAGTGTAATATGTAATAATTAATTAATTAATTAATTAATTAATTAATTAATCAAAAGTTAAAAACATTTAATTAATAAATAAATAATCAATTAATATTATTAATACTAATCATTGTTTAACTAAAACCATATTAGGACAATTAATTATCTAATAAATTTTACTTAATAATCCCTAAGCATGTATTCATCTAGGGTTGTTACAGTGCATACAAGTTCAATTCCGAGAAAAGAATAGTCCATTTGCAAGGACATCAACCAATATCTCTAGCTCCTTCAACATTCTCTAGAATTTTAAGACTCCCTACACCTACCTTGTGATTCAAAAATGAAGAGGATGACGAATTTATGAAGCAGCATAAAGGAGGGGAGATGTTTCTAAAAAATTATTTAGAGCACCCAAGGAATAACTCCAGTGCTTCCAGAATAGAGGTAACTTCATTAAAGAACCCATATAGAGAATGTGTATGGTTGTTTAACCATATTATTGGTCTAGATTCCACTATTTTTATATCAAGAAATGTTATATATGCCATGCATTATTCTTTGAATGAAAATGGAATTATAGATTGGGGTTATCTCATTTTAGGTGAAATTTCTTTCCAATTGAATAACTTTAAAAATACTCAAAGATTCTACATGACCTATTATATCATCTATTCCATTACTTATGGCCATGTGTTTGAATATTTTTGGAGGGAAAATAATACTAATTTTATGGTTGAACCAATTATTGCATGGTATTTCATCCTTTACCGACGACACAAAGCTCAATAGAATTTCTACCCAGTTCATAATAATTCTATTTCAGAGGTCAAAAGGATGAACTTTGGTGATAATATGTCAATGATATCTATTGGAGAAATGAAATTTCTCTTTGGAAAAGGAATTTATGAAGCTCTTGAATAATTCACATTTATTAGATTATTTGGTGGTGAAGAAAAGTCATTTCTTCTCCCATTTTATGTACCAGATAAATGTTTTGCTGAGGAAATATGTAGGAAGTACAAGAATTTGTCCCATTTCTTCTATGATAAGAGTAAAAATAAATTCATACCCCTACCCTGGAAAGTTGGGGAATTTACTATGAAACACATAACCCACCTCGATGAATTGGAAAAAAATCATGAACAACTAGGTTTAACATAAGCCAAATTTGTTAAGGGTTTCTACCAAGCAAAAAAATTACTACACATATGGAATTTATTGGCTACTCTTCAAATTTCTCTAAAATTGAACAATTTCAAGAAGGTGGTGGAGATAATCTATACCTTCATGAAATCACGACATACCAAGTTTTAGATGACATGAAAGAAATAAACAGTGCCAATGAAGGTCATAGAAAACATGGCAAGGAAGTGATGGATAAAACCCATAATTCACCAACAATATCTCAAAGGAGTACTCCATCAAGAACAAATAATATAACCAACAATACGAAGATGATAAAATCATCAGTTGGAGGTTCATATGATGCTGGTGATAAAGACCCATGTAGAAAAAATCTTGAAAAATATCATGTTGCATATACTTCTATCGAAAGAAAAAGGAACACATTAGTGACATGATTGAGCATACTTGAAATCCTGGAAATTCCAAACGCAATGGATACATATGAGCTCATTGAAGAACTTAATTGGTCTGCACAGAGACTACTAGAAACTAGAGAAATTATTGATGCCATGATTACCCAGGATCTCGGAATATTTTAGAAGGAATATGTTACTTTTCACCACATGGCCTATAATCATGAGACTAAGAAATTGTTATTGGAAAAAGTCAATACTAAAAATAAAAGGTCATCAAAAAAATGGAAATATTCAATTGACCTTGATGAAGTTGCACTGTAAAAAATTGTAGAATTCCATGAGGCAACTGCAGAATCTTTGAAGCAATCTATTGATAAAATGGAAAAAGAAAATTTAGAATTGAAGAAAAGGATAAAAGACTTAGAATTTTCCTTAATACCAGGGCCACTATTTCCTAAAACATTAAATTCAATCCAACCTACATTTGTGTTAGAGAATGTCCTAGAAAGAAACAAAAAACATAAAGGCTCAAAAATTTTATTAAAAGTAATAAGAAAATATTTTTGCAATTCCATACCGAAGAGAATTGATATAATTCAAAACAATTGGGAGCTTGCTCAAAGTATTGCTAGTTTTTCATAAAAAAATACAGAATTTCAAGGAATACCTACAAAAGCACCTAGAAAATGATGAAGGATTTGATAGAGAAGCTGTGAATACATTCTCAACTAAAGTATCGAGATTAAGTGAAGATCATAGAAAAGAACAAAACCTTCCTTCGAATTACCAGATGAAGAAGGTCAATGCATGTTGGCTGAGAATAATTAAAGAATTGAAATAAATGATAAATGAGACTGATATTTTGAGAGAGAAAAAAGTCATTTTTTTTTTAATCTCTTGGACCTTAAAAAATAGTTTGATGGTCCCAATTTGTTAATGGATACCATTATTTTATCAAAGGAAACATTAATGGGACAACTTAATGTATTAACAGTTGCTTGGGAAAATAAGTTTACTTAAACAATACACTTTTCTAATGAAGAAGTTGAAAACTGGTTAGTTTGGTATATCAATAGGAATGATGAAGTCATTGACACATTGCATCAATCAGATGTGGATTTGAGAGAATTTGAAAATGAATTATTTGAAATTATAATGAAACATGAAATCATTGTAACAACTTTAAGGAATTATATCAAGGAGTGGTTGAAAAAGACATTAATTAGAATTACCGAATGAGAAAATCAAGAAATAGGTGTAGCAGTTATGCCACCTAAAGCTCAACATGAACATATAAAGGAATTAGCTACAAGAATGTAAGGGTTATGATAATTTTCCATCACAGTGCTTCAAAGAGAAACTTTATTCCTCCCATTAGTCTATTTTATTTTACAGTCAATTGTTTCACTATCTATTATTCCCAGTATTCTATGAAAACCATGACGATCCTTGATTTATTTTCTCTTATCTTCTAGGTATTTTCATTTTATTATCTGTGGAAACTCTATACCAGTCCTCTTTGAAGGGAAAATGTTTTTTATTTTCTTTAAAGACATTTACTTCGTATTTATAGACTCATATTATTTTTAAGACTTCAAGAGAACAACTTGGGATACTACATTATTGTATTCTCAAAGACTTTGATATGAAGATTGAGTTTTCAAATGTTTTTTCCATCATTATATTTTTGGTGGTTTATGGAATGATGATTTAAATTTCTCTTCTATATGCGGTCCATTTTTATGGTCTCTCTATCATGGATATTGTTTATTTCCTTGATTAATGTTGTGATGAAAATGTCAGTTTCTATTTTATCATACTCATTTCGTTTATCTACTTTGTAAAATATTGTATATATGGTTTTATTTTAAAGATACCTACTCTCAATCTCAGGTACAAATTTTTGAATGTGAATGTTAACTTAAATAAAGTATGGTCCTTCTCAAACTTTGTTTCATTTCATTTCATAAATTTATAAGAACAAGAGGAGTGAAATATCTCTAAAACCTCAGGGGGATTCATTTCCTCTTTAATTTGACCTTAATATCGTAAACAGGTCTTTTGGATCAAAAATTTTTGCAACCATATTAGGGAGAGAAAAGGGTTGGTTTCATACACCAAAATCTAGTGACTCAACCTGACCCAGATCAACCAAATTTGAAAATCGGTACTAGAAATCAACAGATTGTATTACATTAGTTGTATAACTTGAAAACAATAACAACAAGAACCCGGGAAGAACTAGAAAGATCGTGGGAGACTCTTTCTCATGAAGAAGAAAGATAAATCACAAGAATACAAAGAAAAAGCGTTGGAAATTAAGAAATAATGGAAACATACAAAGGGCCAATAACAAGCAGTAAAAGTAAATAACTTCAAATTTATGAAGTTGGAGAAATCTCCAAGACTAATACAAAATAAACTAAAATGATTGGTGGTGGAGAAGAAAGAAACAAAATTACTTAAAATCAAGAAGAAAGACACGAGAGATAAACAATCAAACGAAGACGGGTCAGAAATAGCTCACTCAACCTTGTAGGGGAACAACACCAATTACCTACTCTACAACAAGGTTTTTTGCTAATTGTTTTAGGAGACATAATAATGGACTCAAAGATACACATGGACTAGTTTTTATCTATGTGTGAAATACCTCTAATAGAACATGATGATGTAATGGTGAGAGTTTTTCTGCAGACATTAATAGGCCCAATCTATGAATTTTATATGTCTCTTCCTGCCCCATCGATTTCATCCTTTGATGATTTATAAACTATGTTCATGACCATGTATGCACCAACAGTTGCATACCATACCTTACTCAGACAATTCACCAAAATCTATTTGAAGAAGGGTGAGAAAATTAGAGATTTCAATTTGCAATTTTCTAAAATGCTAAATCAGATTCCAGAAGAGCAAAGACCAATTAATCATGTTATACTCAGATTCTATAAGAATCCATGGAACCCAATGTAGACTATAATATCATATATTCTCAAATAGAATATGTAGATGGATATATAATCAAGGCAACATAAATGGAAGAAATTATGATACAAACAAATGTTGACTGCGAGATTATCCTTGAAATTTTTCAAAGAGAAATGGGTAACCTTACCATAACAAACCAAGGAGCACAACCCTCAAATAATGTTGAGAAATGAGAGGTTGGTGGGGGAATATTCCAAGGGGTTATCCCAGTTTTAATAAATGATCTAGCTATGACCCAAGAAACAAATAAAACAGTGGAAATAGCTCAAACAAATAAGATTGTTTGACAAATGCAAAATGACCTGACAAGATTAAAGAGAACTGAAAACTTTGATCTAACGGATGAAAGACCAAGACTTCATGCTCAAAAACAAATAATAATTTCTAATCAAGAGAAGAGGATAAGAAATGATGGTAGAAATGAATAAAAAATCCCAAGAACACCTTGAGTGCCAAATCCAATTACCCTTGTCCTAGAAGAAATTTTTGAGGAAGAAACAATTGAAGATCTTGATCAAGAATAAAATATCATCCAAGAAGAAAATTTGGAATCAGTACAAACTGATGAAGGAGAATCATATTTCTACATTTTTAATGAACATGATGAATATCATATTTTTCAAGAAAATGTTGTCCAAACAAGAACACAAGCTAACATGTTTAAATCAAAAGAAGCTTCAGAAAAAAGAAAAGACTAAAGAAAATCAAGCAGAAAAAAAAAATAAACATGTTGTCACTAACCAGGCTAAGACTCCACATGTAATGACCTATAATGTGATAGATCATTTATCTAAACTCATAATCACTTTTCCTTTTATTGAGGTGGTTAAGATACTGCAACAAAGGGAAAATTTGTTAAGAATGCTTGATGATTATGGTACAAGAATGGAAGTTGAAGTTATAAATTCTAAACAACAACAAAGCTATTCATCATCTAAGAAAAGAGGAAAAGTTCCACCATTCTATATCACCATAGAGAATCATGACATTGTGTTACATAATTGTTTGATTGATATACTTGGGGCTACCAACAACATAATTCCTTTGTCAGTCATGCAAGCACTTGCAATGGAATTTACGAAGCACTATAATATTGGAGAAATAATTTATGCTATTGACTCGAGAAAATTTTCAACCTATGGGGAGATTAAATATTTTTGTGCATGAAAAATTGCAGCTCATCGCATGATGCCAATATTTACTATTATAGTGGTAGATTTTCCTCCAAAATATGTAATTGTTCTTGGCAGAGATTGGTGCTTGAAGATTGGAGGCTACATAATGAATAATGGAAGTTGTATGATGATGCCTCATAAGAATTGAATAATGGTTAGAGTTCCCAGAGAATTTATAAAATATATTTATTTCATAGAAAAGTAAAATGAGTTGGTGAGGAATTATCTTGATGTTGGATTAGGAAAGTATGATGTTTTTAATTCAAAACAACTAAGTGTTCCAAAACAAAACAAAAAAAGAGATTTATTTTCAAGGTTACTGTAAGATGTCCTTCGATGGTGTGTGTTTTAAATCTAGAAACGGACCAGGAATCATTCTTGAAATCCATGAAGCTGTTATATACCCACATGCAATCAAACTTGAATTTCCATGCACAAATAATGAGGAATAATATAAGGCACTAATTCAAGGTATGACTATTTCCTTTCAAATGAAAGTTGAAAACTTGATAGTCATTGGTGATTCAAAATTGATTTTTAACCACATCAAAAATAAATACAAGGTTAAAAAGGAAAAGTTAAAATGTTATGAAAAAAGGGTGTCAGAGCTCATGGATTATTTTAACTCTTTCAATATATCCTTTATTCTTAGAGAAAGGAATCAAATGGGTGACACACTAGTAGTATCAACATCCTTGTTTAACATAGAGGATTATCAGGGACAAAGCACTTATGATGTGAACACTATTTTTTGACCATCAATTCCAGATAATCAAGAATATCTACAATTTTTTTTAAATGATAAGAATGTTGTAAATTTCCTTACAGATGAGGGCCCCATAATTGAAGTTCATCCATTAGGAGATAAAAATTACATGAAGAAGTTCATGAACATAATCAAAAGATTTCCCCAAAATATTATATCAGTTTGGAATCCCTCTTTACAAGAGATGACCAAACAAAAATTTCAAAAACACTAGATGAACCCTATGTTTCGTTATATTCAGTGTTGTGATCTCCTAGATCTTACCTAACACTTGACAGGTTTACATCGGATGAGAGAGAAAATCACCGGAGGGTGGTAGGTATATCTGGACATGCTAAGGACTTGAACTATGCATATTCTAGAGCCATGGAACTACAGAAACCTTAACCACTAACAATTTTGTGAAAATTGTCACATTATTCATCTATAGAGCATACACTAAATAAATAACAACATGTGAAATATTTACATTCATTATAGTTAACACAATTATAAAAATACTTGGAAAATAAATAGAAATGTGTTGATCCACGTTTGTGGTCAATTTTTTTCTTTCATATTATTATCCATAAAATCCTTCCTATATGTTTCTTTTTCTTTCTTTTATTTTGATTCCCCAGGTCAACATGTCCACATGACCTCTTATATCATCTATTCCATTACTTATGGCCCTGTGTTTGAATATTTTTGGAGGGAAAATAATACTAATTTTATGGTAGATCCAGTTTATGCATGGTATTTGATCCTTTACCGACGACACAAAGCTCAATAGAATTTCTACCCGGTTCATAATAATTTCATTTCAGAGGTCAAAAGGATGAATTTTGGTCATAATACATCAATGATATCTATTGGAGAAACAACCTTTCTCTTTGGTAAAGGAATTTATGAAAATCTTGAAGAATTCATTATTATTAGATTATTTGGTGGTAAAGAAAATTCGTTTCTTCTCCCGTTTTATGAACCAAATAAATGTTTTGCTAAGGAAATATGCAGGAAGTACAAGAATTTGTCCCATTTCTTCTATGATAAGAGTAAAAAACAATTCATACCCCTACCCTAGAAAGTTGGGGAATTTACTATCAAACACATAACCCACCTCGATGAATTTATTGGGTACTCTTCACATTTCTCTAAAATTGAACAATTTCAAGAAGGTGGTGGAGATAATCTATACCTTCATGAAATCATGACATACCAAGTTTCAGATGACATGAAAGAAATAAACAGTGCCAATGAAGTTCATAGACAACATGGCAAAGAAGTGATGGATAAAACCCCTAATTCACCAAAAATATCTCAAAGGAGTACTCCATCAAGAAAAAATAATAGAACCAACAATATGGAGACGATAAAATCATCAGTTGGAGGGTCATATGATGGTGGTTTTAAATACCCACGTAGAAAAAATCTTGAAAATATTATGTTTCATATACTTCTATCAAAAGAAAAAGGAACACATTAGTGACATTATTGAGCATACTTGAAATCCTGGAAATTACAAACTCAATGGATATATATGAGCTCATTGAAGAACCTAATTGGTTTGCATAGAGACTACTACAAACTATATAAATTTTTGAAGCCATGATTACCTAGGATCTTGAAATATTTTAGAAGGAATCTGTAACTTTTCACCACATGGCCTAGGATCGTGAGACTAAGAAATTGTTATTGGAAAACTTCAATACTAAAAATAAAAGGTCATCAAAAAAATGGAAATATCCAATTGAACTTGATGGAGTTGCACTGTAAAAAAATGTAGAATTCCACGGGGAAACTGGAGAAGCATTGAAGCAATCTATTGATAAAATGGAAAAAGAAAATTTCGAATTGAATAAAAGGATTAAAGACTTAGAAGTTTCCTTAATACCAGGGCCACTTTTCCTGAACCACTAAATTCAATTCAACATGCATTTGTGTTAGAGAATTTCCTAGAAAGAAACAAAAAATATAAAGGCTCAACAAGTTTATTAAAAGCAATAGAAAAATATGTTGGCAATGCCATACTGAAGAGAATTGATATAATTCAAAAAAATTGGGAGTTTGCTCAAAGTATTGCTAGATTTTCATCAAAAATACAGAACTTCAAGGAATACCTACAAAATTACCTAGAAAATGATGAAGGATTTGATAGAGATGTTTTGAATACATTCTCAACTAAAGTCTCAAGATTAAGTGAAGCTCGTAGAAAAGAACAAAAATTTCCTTCGACTTACCGGATGAAGTAGGTCAATGCATGTTGGATGAGAAGAATTAAAGAATTGAAAGAAATGATAAATGAGACTGATGCTTTGAGAGATACAAAAGTCATTTGTTTCTTAGGCTCTTGGACCTTAAAAAATAGTTAGATGGTCCCAATTTGTTAATGGATACCATTATTTTATCAAAGGAAACTTTAATGGGACAAATTAATGTATTAAAAGTTGCTTGGGAAAATAAGTTTACTAAAACAATAGACTTTTTTGATGAAGAAGTTGAAAAATGGTTAGTCCGGTATATCAATAGGAATGATGAAGTCAATGACACATTGCATCAATAGGATATGGATTTGAGAGAATTTGAAAATGAATTATTTGAAATTAAAATTAAACATGAAATCATTGTAACACCTTTAAGGGAGTATATCAATGAGTGATTGAAAAAGACATTAATCAGAATTACCGAATGAGAAAATCAAGAAATAGTTGTAGCAGTTATGCCACCTAAAGCTCAATATGAACATATAAATTAATTAGGTGCAATAAAGTAAGGTTTATGATAATTTTCCATCACAGTGAGTCAAAGAGAAACTTTATTCCTCCCAATACTCTTTTATTTTACAGTGAATTGTTTCACTATCTACTATTCCTAGTGTTTTGTGAAAACCATGATGATCCTTGATTTATTTTCTCTTATCTTCTAAGTATTTTCATTTTATTATCTGTGGGAGCCATATACCAGTTCTCT
This sequence comes from Picea mariana, assembly GCA_032191745.1. Lineage (NCBI taxonomy): Eukaryota > Viridiplantae > Streptophyta > Pinopsida > Pinales > Pinaceae > Picea > Picea mariana. Next base: position 34,026 of record JASDQU010586031.1, on the reverse strand, counting down.
TTTAAGGGCGAATGTTCTTTTGTTTTCTTTAAAGACATTTACTTTGTATTTATAGACTCATATTATTTTTGAGACATCAAGAGAACTAATTGGGATACTACATTATTGTATTCTCAAAGGCTTTGATATGAAGATTTAGTTTTCAAATGTTTTATCCATCATAATCTTTTTGGTGCTTTATGCAATGATTATTTAAATTTCTCTTCTATATGTAGTCCATTTTTATGGTCTCTCTATCATGGATATAGTTTATTTCCTTGATTAATGTTGTGATGGAAATGTTAGTTTCTATTTTATCATACTCATTTGGTTTATCTACTTTGTAAAATATTGTATATATGGTTTTATTTTAAAGATACCTGCTCTCAATATCAAATGTTAAAGGTACTGATTTTTGAATGTGAATGTTAACTTAAATAAAGTATGGTCCTTCTCAGACTTTGTTTCATTTTATTTTATAAATTTATTAGACCAAGAGGAGTCTGATCTCTCTAAAAACTCAGGGGAACTCATTTCCTCTTGAAGTTGAACTTAATACTGTAAACATGTATTTTAGATCAAAATTGTTGGCGACCATATTGGGGAGAGAAAAGGGTTGGTTTCAGACACCAAAATCTGGTGACTCAACCTAACCCGGATCAACCAAATTTGAAAATCGGTCTCAGAAATCAACAGATCGTATCATATCAGTTGTATAACTTGGAAATAATAACAACAAGAACCTAGAAAGAACTAGAAAGATCATGGGAGACTCTTTCTCGTGAAGAAGAAAGATAAATCACAAGAAGACAAAGAAAAAGAGTTGGAAATTAAGAAAGAACGGAAACATACAAAGGGCCAATAACAAGCAGTAAAAGTAAACAACTTCAAATTTATGAAGTTGGAGAAAGCTCCAAGACTGAGACAAAATAAACTCAAATGATTGGTGGTAGAGAAGGAACAAAAAAAACTACTTAAAATCAAGAAGAAAGACACGAGAGATAAAAAAATCCAACGAAGAAGGGTCATAAATAGCTCACTCAACCTTGTAGGGGAACAACACCAATTACCTAATCTACCACAAGGTTTTTTGCTAATTGTTTTAGGAGACAAAATAATGAACTCAAAGAGACACATGGACCATTTTTTTATCGATGTATGAAATACATCTAATAGAACATGATGATGTAATGGTGAGAGTTTTTTTGCAAACGTTAATACGCCCAACCTATGAATTGTATATTTCTTTTCCTTCCCCATCGATTTCATCCTTTGATGATTTATAAACCATGTTCATGACCATGTATGCACCAATAGTTGCATACCATACCTTACTCACACAATTCACCCAAATCTATTTGAAAAAGGGTGAGAGAATTAGAAATTTCAATTTGCAATTTTCTAAAATTCTAAATAAGATTCTAGAAGAGAAAAGACCAATTAATCTTGTTATACTCAGATTATATAAGAATCCAGGACACCCAATGTAGAATATGCTATCATATCTTCTCAAATAGAATACTTAGATGGAGATATAATCAAGGAAACATAAATCGAAGAAATTATGATACAAACAAATGTTGACCTCGAGATTATCCTTGAAATTTTTCAAAGAGAAATGGGTAACCTTACCATAGCAAACCAAGGAGCACAACCCTCAAATAATGTTGATAAATGAGAGGTTGGTGGGGGAATATTCCAAGGGGTTATCCCAATTTTAATAAATGATCCAGTTGCAACCCAAGAAACAAAGAAAACATTGGAAATAGCTCAAATGAATAAGATTGTTCGACAAATGCAAAATGACCTGACAAGATTAAGGAGAACTGAAAACTTTGCTCTAATGGATCAAAGACCAAGAGTTCATGCTCAAGAACAAATAATAATTTCTAATCAAGAGAAGAGGATAAGAAATGATGGTAGAAATGAAGAACAAAGGCCAAGAACACCTTGAGTGCCAAATCCCAATGCCCTTGTTCTAGAAGAAATTTTTGAGGAAGAAAACTTTGAAGATCTTGATCAAGAATAAAATATCATCGAAGAAGAAAGTTTGGAATCAGTACAAACTAATGAAGGAGAATCATATTTCTACATTTTTAATGAACAATATGAATATGATATTTTTCAAGAAAATGTTGTCCAAACAAGAACACAAGCTAACAATTTTAAATCAAAAGAAGCTTCAGAAAAAGAAAAGACTAAAGCAAATCAAGAAGAAACAAGTTGTCACTAACCAGGCTAAGACTCCACATGTAATGAGCTATAATTTGATAGATGATTTATCTAAAATCATAATCACTTTTCCTTTTATTGAGGTGGTTAAGATACTACAACAAAGGGAAAATTTGTTAAGAATGCTTGATGATCATGATACAAGAATGGAAGTTGAAGTTATAAATTCTAAACAACAACAGAGCTATTCATCATCTAAGAAAAGAGAAAAATTTCCACCATTATATATCACCACAGAGAATCATGACATTGTGTTACATAATTTTTTGATTGATACACTTGGGGCTACCAACAACATAATTCCTTTTTCATTAATGAAAACACTTTGAATGGAATGTACGAAGCACTATGAGACTGGAGAAATCATTTATTCTATTGACTCAAGAAAAGTTCCGGCCTATGGGGAGATTAAATATTTTTGTGCATGCATAACTCCATCTCCTCACATCACGACAATATTTACTATTATAGTGGTAGATTTTCCTCCAGCATATGTAATTGTACTTGGCAAAGATTGGTGCTTGAATATTGGAGGCTACATAATGAATGATGGAAATTGTATGATGATTCCTCATAAGAATTGAACAATGGTTAGAGTTCCTAGAGAAGTTATAAAATATATTTCTTTCATAAAAAAGTAAAATGAGTCGATGAGGAATTATCTTGATGTTGGATTGGGAAAGTATGATGTTTTTTATTTAGAACAACTCAGTGTTCCAGAACAAAAAATAAAAGAGAATTCTTTTCAAGGTTACGGTATATTTCCTTTGATGGTGTCTATTCTAAATCTGGAAACAGACCAAGAATCATTCTTGAAATCCATGAATCTGTTATATACCCACATGCAATCAAACTTGAATTTCCATGCACAAATAATGTGGAAGAATATGAGGCACTAATTCAAGGTATGACTATTTCCTTTCAAATGAAAGTTGAAAACTTGATAGTGTTGGACAACTAAGAGGG
>JASDQU010586031.1:18033-30805 GCA_032191745.1 Picea mariana | reverse complement strand
CAATAATGGAGGGAGGTAAGAAATAGAACATTTGACATCAGTCACACATATGAAATATACAGAGACAGATATTTCTGAGGAAACCCATAAAGGGTAAAAACCTCTTCTTCTTGGTATGATAAGTAATCCTTACATTCTATTCATTATCATACATATGAGCTCCAACACATTGTGAGGCTACAACCTCTTTTTTGCAAGTTGCAACTTGCTGAGAGCACCAACTCTCTGTTTTCTCTAGCACCTACTAGAATGAAGCACCAACTCCCTGGTTTCTCTAGCACCCACTAGAAGGAAGAACCAACTCCCTGGTTTCTCTACCACCCACTAGAAGGAAGCACCAAATCCCTAAGTGTTCTAGAACCAACTGGATGGAAGCACCAACTTCTAGTCACACGGGCACCAACCTATATAACAGAGAACAATAGTTCTCCCTTGCACCACCCTACCACCCTGATTTCTCTGGCTGCAACCAGATGGAAGCTACAACTCCCTGTGTTCAACCACCCACTAGAACCTTTGAGGACAATAGTCCTCCCTAGTATATCCCTACCACCCTGAAATATCAATTTTTTCTACTAAAACTTATTACAGTGATATAATGTTCATCAATGGCTTACCAGTCTCATCATTGTTCTCCTAAACTACCCTGCTTTGTCTGCCTCACTGTCTTCCTGCACACATCCCTTGCGATTTCTGTTCTTCTACCTTTTATGCTTTGTGCACCATGTCCATTCAATGCACCATTCCTCTTCTGTGCATTTCAGCTGCTGCACTCTGCCTCATTCTACACACCTGAATCACTCTCAACCTTCAATATTTTCTTTGTTCTCCATTTTTATTCTCTGTGTGTATCTACTCCATCCTCTATCCACAATGCTTCTACATTCTCTCCCCATGTTGAGTTCTCTTCCTGATCATCATTGCAACTCTTCAACTTCTCTGGCTGTTAAAACCATGTGTCCATCATCATTGGGTGTTATGTTGAGATTCCTTAGCCTCTCCAGCAGTCGAGACTCTTCGTCTTCTCTGTCACGGTCGAGCTCATTTCCTTTATTGTAGTTCCAGGCTCCAACGGTCTTACATCTGTCAATATCCTCTATGAGCAGTTTTCATGCCAGTGGAAGATGCCTCGAGACACTTCATCTTCTCTGGCGATCACCCTGAAGTCTCTTCGAGTCCTTTGGTAGACAGCATCAGTCATTTCTAGCAGTTACATTGTGAACCTCCAAGAAAACACGTCAGCAACTGAATCGCCAACCGTCCAAGAGTTATGATTCAGTTCTACTAACTGAATCGTAACTGATCGATTAATTTTGAAGAGCAACAGCAGCCCTTCGATCATATTTCCAAGTATCCAACATCGTTGGATTACAAGCACAGGGTCTCGCGTTGATTTCGCCATTTCGCATTTCGACATTTTGGCATTTCAGCATTCCTGTGGTGAAGAGTCTTGACTCTCCATGTCCCAAACTTTGAAATGGAGCTTGTCTCTTCGAGATCTTCTCTACAACTCTTCAACGATGTGACCACCAGCAGTGACCAAGCACTTATCCATAAAGCGCTTTCGCATTTCGGCATTCCTATGATGAAGGGTCTCAACACTCCAAGTCATGATCACTGAAATGGAGCTTGGTTGCACTAGCTCCTTCCTCCATCTTCTGCAGATGTGATTACTAACTATGACCACAACCTTATTCGAAACTGCATTTCACAATTTCGTGTTTCAAGAATTTGTTGCGAGTCACTCTAACTCTTCCAACTTGCGATCACAAAATGGAGCCTTACAACTTGCAAGCTCCTTCCTTCACATGCCCACAGTTGTGACTAAGCGTTTATCCATAAAGTGTTATTTCAGAATTCCTATGGAGAAGTATCTCGACACTCCAAGTCACAAACCCCGAAATGATCGGCATTTTGCATTTCGCAACTTCGAGACTCCTATGATGAAGAGTCTCGACTCTTGATTCCTCCAACTCTTGGTATCCGAAACTCCAAAATGGAGTCAGATCAACGTATTTCGGCATTTCGCATTTCGCAACTTTGGGACTCCTGTGATGAAGAGTCTCGACTCTTGACTCCTCCAAATCCCGGTATCTGAAACTCTGAAATGGAGTCTTTGTTGATGTCCCTTTTTTGGGATTTTGGCATTTCGCATTTCGCAGCTTCGGGACACCTGTGATGAAGAGTCTCAACTCTTGACTCCTCCAACTCCCAATATTCGAAGCCTTTGATTTCCCGGTTTGCGAAACTCCAAAATGGAGTCTTTGTTGATGTGCCTGTTTCGGGATTTCAGTGTTTCGCATTTCACAACTTCGGGACTCCTATGATGAAGAGTCTCGACTCTTGACTCCTCTAACTCCCGATATCTGAAACTTCGAAATGGAGTTTACACTTCTGATCTTTCCATGCCATAATCGCTACTAATCTTCCTTTCCTGCCTGTTTGCCATCAAATGAACAAGCGCACTCTTGCACTCTGCGTGCACCTCTGCACTATCTCTTCTGGTCTTCACTAGCTTGATCTGCTACATCTCCCCAAAATACTTCTGGTGCCTGCCTGGCACATTATACCTATACTCAAGCCATCATCATTGTTATACTTTCCATCAATGACAAGCATACGCTGCCTGTAAAACATGCCAACAATCTCTCCCTTTGGCATTGATGGAAACAAAGGCACCCGGACCTGTTCTTTTCTCCCCCTTTGACATCAGTGTCAAAGAAAACATGCCCCCCCTGAGTTGTTGTAGTATTTTTCGGAGGTATTAGATACTCAATCAATACAAACTCCCCCTAACAGGATGGAGTCTCTTAGGTGTGAGACGGGATGACACCCAACTTCTGTCGGAGATATTCAAATGGTGTATTGGCTAGGGGTTTAGTAAAGATGTCTGCAATTTGTTCTATGGTTGGAATGTAATGGACCTGAACAATTTAATTGGTGACCTTCTCTCTTAGAAAATGGTATTTTATGGGAATATTCTTGGTCTTGGAGTGGAATACAGGATTCTTGGACACACTGATGGCACTAGTGTTATCATAATGAATTGGGATCAGTGCAAGATATTTTACCTCCAAGTCTACAAGTGTCTAAATCATCCATAATACCTGAGTGCAACATGTAGCAACAACAATGTACTATGCCTCTGTAGTTGATAAAGAAATGGAACCTTTCTTTTTACTCAACCATGCTACTAGAGAATCTCCTAAGAAGAACGCATCTCCACTCATGGTTTTCCTTTCATCCATGCAGTTATCCCAATCAGCATCTAAGTAGACTGATAATTGAAAATTCTGATTCTTACGATACCATAGGCCATAGCTCATTGTTTCTTTCAAATATTTGAATATCCTTTTGACAGCTAGAAAATGACTCTGTTTAGGTGCAGACTGATATCTTCCTACCATTCCAACAGCATGCACTATGTCTGGGTGAGATGTTATGATGTATAGTATGTTTCCTATCATTGACCTATATGAAATTTGATCAACATCAGGTGAGTCATCATCCCTGCTTAATTTACATCCAGTAACCATAGGTGTGCCCACAGGTTTAGAATCTTCCATTTGAAACCTTTTCAACATTTCTCTTAGATATTTTTCTTGAGAAATGAACATCCCTTCAGACCTCTGAGTAATTTGCAGACCAAGAAAAAATGACAGTTCACCTATCATATACATTTCAAACTTAGACTCCATGGCAGAAGCAAACCATTGTACCAATGAATCCTTATTACATCCAAAGATGATGTCATCTACATAGACCAACATGATGTAAAAATCATTATCCTCTGTTTTGATATATAGATTGTTGTCAACTGTTCCTCTCTTGAACCCTTTGTCTTTGAGATACGTATACAGTTTGTGATACCAGGCACGAGGGGCTTGTTTTAACCCATATAAATCTTTCTTCATCTTGCATACTAAGTCAAGATTATCAGATAGTTTGAAACCCTCTAGTTGTTCCATATATACTTCTTCATTTAAATCTCCATTTAGAAAAGATGACTTGACATCCATTTGATAGACTTTAAACCTTTTATGACAAGCATAGACAAGAAATATTCTGATAGCTTCTAATCTTGCTACGGGCGCAAATGTTTCATCAAAATCCAGTCCTTCTATTTGAGCATAACCTTTACAGACCAATCTTGCTTTGTTCCTGACAACTTGTCCCTACTCATTATCCATTTGGAACCAATGATATTTTTACCTCCAGGTCTATGAACCATCTCCCACGTATTTTTTTTCTCAATCTGATCAAGTTCATCATTCATTTCTTTAACCCAATGGTCATCTTTGCTAGCTTCATTAAAACTCTTGGGTTCCAACATGGATATGAAAGATATATGTGATTGTTCGGTGTTTTTGATGATCTTTCTCCTGGTTTGTATACCTTTGTCTTTTTCACCAATTATCTGACTTCCAGGATGATTCTTTTGAGTGATTCTAGAGGAGGAATTTGAAGTTGTCTATTGATTTGAGTCTGTCTAAGTATCTGTGTCTTCATCTAATTCAGAGTCTTCATTTTCTGATTCTTGGACCTGTTCATCTTCATCTTTAGTTTTGTCCTCTGTAGAAGACTCATTACTGTACACCTCTCTTGCTGGGATTCCTTCATCAACTTTTATGTCAATACAGTCAACCATTTTATGCAGCCTCTTATTATAGCATATATATCCTTTACTGTTTGTAGCATACCCTAAGAAGATACATTCATCAGCCTTGTCATCATATTTTCCAAGGTTCTCATCATTATTCATTATGTAACATTTACTCCCAAAGACTTTGAAGTGTTTGATTGAAGTAGGTCTCCCATACCATAGTTCATAAGGTGTCTTGTCACTTTGTGGTCTGAGGTGGGCTTTGTTAAGAACATGGACTGTTGTGTGTATTGATTCTACCTAGTAGGTTTGACCAATGTTCTTCTCATTCATCATTGACTTGGCCATTTGCTACATTGTTCTGTTTTACCTCTCAACTACTCCATTTTGTTATGGAGTTCTTGGGATTGTGTATTCTCTCTTGATCCCATGCTTATCACATAATTCCTTGAAATCACTTAACATAAATTCTCCTCCTTTGTCTGATATTACTGCCTTTAACCTCTTTCCTGTTTGATTCTCAGTTAAAGCCTTAAATATTTTAAACTTCTCAAATGATTCAATTTTTTCCTTGAGAAAGACAACCCAAGTAATTATGGAGTAATCATCAATAATCAACATGAAGTAGTTTTCTTTCTCTGTGCCTTCCTATCTTGATGGTCCACATAAATCCATATGAACTAGTTGGAGTGGTTTCTCTGTTGAAGTAGAGCTCTTGGACTTAAAATGTGTCCTAGTTAGCTTTCCTACTTGGTAGGGTTTACACATAGAATCTTGGGGCTTTGATATTCTCGGAAGATCTTTTACTGCCTCAAGATTTTTGAGCTTGATTAAGTGGTCAAAGTTTAGATGTCCAAGTCTTCTATCCCATAACCAGCTTTCATCATGTTTTCTTAGATGACACTCTTCTCTATCTTCTTTCAACACATATACATTATTTTTTGTCCTTATGCCTTTGGCCACCACTTGTCCTGAGTTTATAGACTTTATCTTGCAGTCCTTGGACGTGAACACCACTTCACATCCTCTATCACACATTTGACTTACACTGAGAAGATTATGTTTCAGCCCATCTACAAGTATAACATCTTGGGATTTCCTTTTCCATTACTTAAAATCACCATCCCTTTACCCTTTATTTTACCTGGAGCATCATTTCCAAAGGTTATGTTTCCCGATTTTCTTTCACTTAGAGATAGAAACTTACCTTTGTCTCCCGTCATATGTTTGGAGCATCCACTGTCTATATACCAAGGGTTTCTTTGTCTTTGAGATGAAAACACTAATCCGCACTTGTCACTTTCTTTCTTCTTCCAAACCTTGACATTTTCAGGAGGGGAATTCAAATCTAGTTCATGGTTCCTTAAGCGATAGTCAACAGATTTATATCCATAGTTATGATAGATGTAACATTTTGGTTAGTCAAATAAAGGATCATAACGATTGTTATGCTTAACCTTTGTCCTTTTCCCATCCATCAAGTGATTTGCAGTCTGTGGTGTTTTGTTACTTGGTTGTCTCATTCTTTGTTGTGGCAGATATCTATACCTTGAATGTCTTGATTGCTCATAATTTAATTTTAAAGAACACTTTACAGCTTTATGACCAAAGTTAGAACAAAAGAAACAATATCCATAGAAAAAACGTTGGTACCTGGAAAATGGTTGTCTTATTTGAGAAGGTCGATTTCTTCTATGTTGATGATTTCTTTGAACAAAGAGAACATTATCTCTCTGATCCATAGCTTAAGTTCTGGTACCTCTTTCATTACTCTTACTAGGAAGATGATTATCTTCTTTTGTTTATGTAGGTTTTTTGTTGTCATAGATGGTAGATTTGAAAAACTTGATGGGTTCTTTGTTTCCTGATTGATCACTACTTGATCCCTCTTCATAACCCAGATTGTTATCGGACTAATCGGTAGGTGCGGACACTAACAGATCTCCCTAGATCCACCTGGATCTAGAACAAAATAGGACATGACATGACTCTTTCCCTAAGTTACGACCATTGAATTGGCTAGTAAGGAGGAACAAGTGACATACCTTTGTATCACTTCCTTGGGTCTTTGTTGCTCCCTCTTCGCTCCGGTGCTCTCTTGATGTCAATACCGAGACAACACAAACCAACCAAAGTGAAGATAGAAAACTATATTCAATCGTCAACTTATGTATATGATCAAGGAATTACACAATAAAGTAAGAATGACTTTATGGGAAAAGGACATGTCGCAGTATCATATTAATCGAAAGTAAAAGATACAACCTGATCACCTTGATGTCACAAGCTTCCTTTTGGTGAATCTTGGTTCCAAAACACACACTTGCTCTATCTTTGCATGAAGAAGAGACAATCCCTCTTGATAGAGCTACTAGAGTCTCCAAGCTTTTGTTCAAGTTGGGTTCTTCACACAATTCCTTCACCAATTCTCCAATTAATCTTGCTTAACCTTTTCCATGAGAATACTATCAATATATAGGAGAGGATGAGATGGTTACATGGATGAGAATGATCCCACCAAATCATGGAAACTAGTAAAATGATAACCATTCGAATGCCAACCCATTTTCTAGAAGATTCCCTTCTAGAACCCTCGAGACTTTATCTCTTTTCCAAGCTTGAAAACAAGTTCGCACCCTAAGTATAGAGCACAGTGAGAGAAGTTTTCACCCTAGCTAAAGGTGGCCTACGAGAATGGGTCATTCTCGCACCCTAGGCTATAAGCAGCTTGCGAAATCACTTTGAAAATATGTTTTCTGGAAGGAGATAAATGCCAATTTTCTCAAGAGAAATTTCTTGTTGGGAGCCTGAGTACACCATTGTTAATACACCATCTAGATGACCAAAATCATGTGTAATAGAATGCCCCTCAAAGTATGAGGCAGGAATCAGTGATAGCCGATATACTTTGTAAACTGTGTGTGTGTGTCGGACACCAGGAGTGCACCTAATCGGAAACTTGCAAACAACCAAGCATCTGTAGAATATCATACTAGTTCTGAGGTAGACATTCCCATACTCAGATCATAGACTGATGACATCATAAACATAGGTCATGGCCACCAATCATACACCGTGGATCCATGCCATCAAAATATCGCATAGCCACCGAGAATACACTGTGGATCCATGCAAGAAATTTCAAGTAAGTACAACATAGCCACGAGCCATACAAAGTGGATCTATGTGTCAGCAAATTATACATATTCCATCGTAGCCTGGATCAAAAATATGAGACCCAGGGTCTTCAATGTCGTCACCCGAAAGTATGAATCTAACCATGTGATTACATGTGTTGAAGTCAAACATGGTAGAAACTACTTGATTACCGGTAATTGATGAAACCGTTAACAAGTGCGAGGGAAATCACCATTAATGTCAATGACTCCCAAGGTACACTAGTACAATCCATCGAATGTAAATAAATGAGTTGAGGTCGAACATTCGACAGAATATCCCGATCAGGGGTCAATGATGAAAACCCACTGTCAAAAGCGAGGAAACCTACCATTGAGGCATGCAAGTTCCAAGGTACCAAAGAATTTCTAAGTCTTGTTTCTAGATAATGAGCTGGAGTCGACGGAACAAAACTCGTCACAGGAGGGTCTTGATGTATTCCCCCATCAATGACATGAAATGAGTAATAGATTTTGAAGGCGGAACAGAGTATGATGTAAGTCGAACTAGACACAGGGAAGGCCGACACGGAGAGAATGGACAACTGCAGATGGTCGACTCAATTTCGGATGAACTTCTCTTGAACATATGAATGACACGACCAATGATTTGGCAGCATTGACTCAGAAATGACTCAAGGTTTGACCTTGTAGAAAATTGAATGAGAGACAAATGGATTTCACAAACCAACTTCAGATAATGAATAAGGGGGTGTCATGTTCAAGAGCGACACTTACTGCCAATAATATAAATACAAAAACACAACCTTTTCCCAAATTTTCCCCCACCATTTCTGGCAAGTACCTCTTTATTTTTATGCAATCTTGAGGAGGATAACATATGCTTGTTGATGTAAGCTCATCCTTCAGATGAGTCCTTCAGAGTATGTTTAACGAACCCTAGGAAGGAGTGGTTCGGTCCCATTACGAGTCTTTTGATGTTTGTTTAACGAGTCCAAAGATAGAAAACTTGAAGGTTTTTCATGATTATAGAGTCTAGAAAAACACTTAAAAGAGAACTTTCTCAGTTCCTTTTTTGTAAAATAGTCTGATGAGACCGAAAAAGAGATAAATTATTGCCCAACATAATCTTTCTTCAAATACTTTAACGAGCGTGAAAATAGCAAGGTCGCTCGGTGATCTTTTCATGTTTAGAGAGTCTGAAAAGAGCTTAAAGAGGACTCCAGGGGGTTCTTTTTTCGTATAACCTTGTTGAGCCCGAAAAAGTGATAAAAGTATGATCAATCGCATTCTCAGATATTTTCGAGCGTCAGAACGGACAAAGACCAAGCTCGAGGTTTTGTGGAAAAAACCATAAAAAACAACTTAAACGTGCGATGAAAAAAAGAGAAAAAATATCTGTATCCCTATGTATGAACGTCGAAGTTGTCATGTCTGCAAAAATTCGCACTCATAAGGGTATTAGGCATTAGGTTTTAATAAATAAAATAATTATAAAAACCAATCAAAATGGAAAAAAGTAAATATAAGGGGGTAAAAGTTCTTTTTACCAGTCACTGTAACTTTGTCAATATTTTAGCCCAAAACCCCTCTTTTGCCCTTGAATTTCAGCGCTCGATTGCGGAAGGTAAGAGCATCGATTTGACGAACCGTCTGTGGCAGTGAGGTAAGCTCCTTGTTTTATATCTTTTCATGGTTTCATTTTTCATTTTCATTGACAAAATTCAAGTTTTTGAGCTTGTTTTAGGGGTTCAATTTGCACTCAGCCATTCTCGTAGGCTAGCCACACAGGACCTACGAGAATGCATTATTCTCGCAGGTAGCCCCAAAAGCGCCTGCGAGAACCTCGCACTATTCCTAAAGGGAACCTGCAAGAACCGCAAAGTGAAAAATTTCTTTAAAGTTTGCTCAATGAAAAAGATACCAAGTCTTGAAGAGAGTTGTTGACCTTCTTGTGTGTCTTATGCAGGTATTTGGTTGTTACCATGGTTTTGGAATGGCGTGAAAGAGAGCATGAAGAAGATGATGCTATTGCTGGGAATAACCCGGGCACCATTGCTTCTTTGTGAGACTTTGGTCTCTTGAAATTCTTTTGTATCCTGGGTATGAGGGCCCAAGTCAGACTATTGGAGTACCTCATTCATATGTGGGATGTGGACCAACAAGTATTCCACATAGGGGTCCGCACATTGTCCTTGGATATCAAGGACGTTTGTTTCTTGACAGGACTTTCATGACATGGGTACCACACTAGCTTGACTTGTAGCGGAGGTGGTGGGATTCTTATGAGTGAATATTCTCGTTTGTACTATGTTCCAGAGGTGGAAAGGAGAAAAGGAAAAGTGACCATTTGGGGGGTACGGGATTTGACCCTTCGCACTATTTTGTTCACCATTGCTCATATGGCTGGGATCGGTGCTCCACAGATGCCTCTCCAGAGCTACTTTTAGTATACCATAGAGTGTACTGAGCCTCGGGTCTTTAACTAGGCAGATGTAGTTCTTTGTAGTGTGAAGAGGCAGTTGACCAAATGCAGGAGAGGCGACCTGAAGCAATTCGGGTACGGGTCATTGTTGGTTTCATTCTTTCTTGAGAGGGTCCCTTTGCTGAGGTTGCAGGTTGAGTAGGGTTTACCGGCCCCAGAGGATCCAAGAATGCTGAGGTGGTGTAACCTCATGGCCCGGCACATAGCTGGACCAATCATCAAATACAATGATTCCTTCTTTGACTAGTTGCGACCACAGATGTTGATGGTCGATGATTATGCTTATGTCGGGTTGGACTTTCAAGGAGATCCAGACTTGGCCCTACCTGAGGGTGCTCAGTGGGGAGATCTCAGTAAGAAGTACACATTTTTCATTTTTTAAATGCTTTTGTGAATTTTATCATATGCAAATGTTTTTATGTTTGTCCAAGGTCTAATTACAAAAATTATTTTTGATGACACAAACGTGGGGCCCTATCGACCTCCGAGTACTTCTCCTATTCAGCAACAAGGAGAGGTGGCTCCAATGCCATGATGGGACACTGAATATTATGAAGCAGTGGAACAAAACTTAGAGGGTTTGACTGCAAACATTCCAGACACGCCTCTTGGAGAGGTTCCATGACATTATCAGCGTCATACAGTGGGGGTGTCAGAATTTATTGGCCGACTTCTTTGTAGGGTTTCTCGGGAAGTCGTGTGTTACCATGAACGTCATCCATGATGTCACTTTGTAGATGGCTTCTACATGATCGTTATATATACATATGGCTTCTACCGGTTTATCTTGTGTTGTGTCAAAGTTGATGTGATTAATTTATAAATGACCCAAATGTCTATCTAACACATAGTTAGCTAATGCATCAGTTAATGTATTTAGACATCTAGGAATATGTTGATACTCAATATAATCAAAATAACGTTCCAAGAGGCCAATTTGCAAATATACCCTTCGTAAAGTAGGACTTCGAATAGCATATACATTACTTAACTGTAGTACTATGAGATGCGAATCGAGTCGCACAACCAAGTGACGAATACCAAGAGAGATAGCATCAATCAACAATTCGATAACAGCGCTATACTTTGCAATATTTTTGGTCACACGACCGAGAAACACACCTCGTAGAGTGACAAGTTCGCTTGCAGGGGCGTAAATTGCCCACGCAGTAGAAGCAAGGTTCTGAGTACTACGGATAGCACCCTCAGCGAAGCCAATGTGGGGTAGTGAAGACTCTGACATTTGGAAATCAAACACAACATCACATAAGGGCAGAGACTAGATAAGGACAAAATAAAACTACAGTAACACACAAGAAGTATGATACAATAAAATACAAGTACTTGTGCACAGGTGATCTTATGCATAGTACTTCTTTAAGTACAACCCATTTCTGGGTTCACTCAAAGGGATACCATTGTAATCTACTAAGGTGTAAGCTCCTTTTTCCAAAACTCGTCTAACGATATAAGGACCTCGCCACATGGCTTCGAATTTTCCAGCCCCTAGCATATCTCAATCTTGTTCGTAGAGGAGAACCAGATCTCCTTCAGAGAAAACGTGAGGCTTGACATGTTTCTTCTGGGCTTCTATGACTAGGGTAGCGTCGTGTCGAGTTTCATCTCATCGCACGAGATACAATAGACGTTCTTCCTCGGAAGAAGTGTTTGGTAGAAGTTCGACGGCTAGTTTTAAAGAGGGTATTTCACATTCAATCGGGAGAATGGCTTCCAGACCATAGACTAACCGGAAAGGTGTAAACCCAGTAGAAAACTTAACGGACGTCCAGTAAGCCCACAATTCTGAAAACAACATTGTGTGCCAACTTGTTTTGTGAATCCATATCATTCGTCGAAGAATGGTTATGAGAACTTTGTTAATCACTTTGACTTGGCTGTTGGATTGTGGGTAATAGGGCGTTGAGTTTTCATGGCGAAGACCCAACTTTTCAGTGAGTTTTTACATCATGAAGTTTCTAAAGTGTCTACCGTGATCAGTGGTGATAGCCCGAGGAACACCAAAACGAGTTATGATGTGATTGAAAATGAATAATGCTGCGGTCTTTCCAGTATTTTCAAATATTGGCATCACCTCGGCCCATTTCGTAAAATAATCTACGGCTACAATAATGTATCCATGCCCCCCGGCTGAGTGGGGGTGACATGTCATGAAATCAATGCCCCATTTCGCAAAGGGACCAACAGAGACCACAGGGTGAAGAGGAGTGGGATGTGACCATATCTTGTGATTATAGGTCTGGCAAGTGTGGCATTTTTGGACGACGATTATGCAATCGTTAGATAAAGAAGGCCAAAAATACCCTGCGCGTAAGATCTTCTGGGCAGTAGCATACCTGGACATATGACCACCACAGGCTCTAGAATGGTAGTCATTTAAGGCTTTCTCAGCTTCGTCGAACATGAGGTAGCGTCAAAAAACTGAGTCAATCCCATGACGATAAAGAGAATCCCCAAGGATAATATATTGACAGGCTTGGTAGCGTATTCGACATCGGTTAGTACTAGAAAAATTGGGCTGGAAAGTTT
>JASDQU010586031.1:666-18013 GCA_032191745.1 Picea mariana | reverse complement strand
TTCTATGACTAGGGTAGCGTCGTGTCGAGTTTCATCTCATCGCACGAGATACAATAGACGTTCTTCCTCGGAAGAAGTGTTTGGTAGAAGTTCGACGGCTAGTTTTAAAGAGGGTATTTCACATTCAATCGGGAGAATGGCTTCCAGACCATAGACTAACCGGAAAGGTGTAAACCCAGTAGAAAACTTAACGGACGTCCAGTAAGCCCACAATTCTGAAAACAACATTGTGTGCCAACTTGTTTTGTGAATCCATATCATTCGTCGAAGAATGGTTATGAGAACTTTGTTAATCACTTTGACTTGGCTGTTGGATTGTGGGTAATAGGGCGTTGAGTTTTCATGGCGAAGACCCAACTTTTCAGTGAGTTTTTACATCATGAAGTTTCTAAAGTGTCTACCGTGATCAGTGGTGATAGCCCGAGGAACACCAAAACGAGTTATGATGTGATTGAAAATGAATAATGCTGCGGTCTTTCCAGTATTTTCAAATATTGGCATCACCTCGGCCCATTTCGTAAAATAATCTACGGCTACAATAATGTATCCATGCCCCCCGGCTGAGTGGGGGTGACATGTCATGAAATCAATGCCCCATTTCGCAAAGGGACCAACAGAGACCACAGGGTGAAGAGGAGTGGGATGTGACCATATCTTGTGATTATAGGTCTGGCAAGTGTGGCATTTTTGGACGACGATTATGCAATCGTTAGATAAAGAAGGCCAAAAATACCCTGCGCGTAAGATCTTCTGGGCAGTAGCATACCTGGACATATGACCACCACAGGCTCTAGAATGGTAGTCATTTAAGGCTTTCTCAGCTTCGTCGAACATGAGGTAGCGTCAAAAAACTGAGTCAATCCCATGACGATAAAGAGAATCCCCAAGGATAATATATTGACAGGCTTGGTAGCGTATTCGACATCGGTTAGTACTAGAAAAATTGGGCTGGAAAGTTTGGGTTTGGAGATATATGATGATATCACCATACCAAAGATCATCAGAACTAATTAGGAAAAGGGATTCATTAGGTAATGAATCGGCTGCTACGTTTTCCGTTTTAGAGTAGGGAAAGTTGCATATCAACTCGACAAACACTAAGGACTTCCTGGACTTGGCTCGTCCGAATTCCAAGTCAAACTCCTAGAGTATCACGATCCATTTAGAGTATTTTCCCCCTAGCAATTGACGTGTGATAATGTGTTGCATAGGGTTGCAGTTAGAAATCATTGTAGTTTTGCAAGAGAGGATATAGTGCCGGAAGCGTTGAACTACTTGGACGGCTGCCAAGGCCAGTTTTTCGACATGTAAATACTTGGTTTCGGTAGGCATTAGACTTTGAATCAAGTAATAAATAACATGTTTGTCATGAGAATCATCCTCTTGGACGAGAACCATAGCGATGGTGTAATCCTAGGCTGCGAGGTAGAGCAAATAATCGCGACTGTAATCGAGGGGGAAGAAAAGTGGAGCACATGTCAGGGATAGCTTCAAAGCTTCGAAGGATTTATTTGAGATGGTATCCCATACGAACTCAAACCCCTTTTTGAGTAGTCACGTAAATCTAGGAGTTATCTCGGCATAGTTCGGGATGAAACGACGAAGAAAGTTTGCTTTCCCTTGCAAACTTTGTAACTGGTGAAGTGTAGAAGGAGGAGGGAGAATGAAAATCACCTCAACCTTTAAAGGATCTACCCAGATCCAGTGACATGAAACAATAAAGCCTAGAAGTCAGTCGGATTCTACACAGAAAACACATTTGTGAGGATTCAAGCATATATGGTAAAACCGGCAGCGGAGGAAAATGGCTCGGAGATGAATTGGATGATCAACCTAGCGCATGGAATGAGCAGTTAAGTCATCAAGATATGGTTTCACAATGTGATTGATATCATGGAAAGCATAAGACATAGTGCGTTGAAAAGTTGCGCTAGTGTTCTTGAGACCGAAAGGGAGTTTTCGATAGGTGAAAGTGCCCCAAGGATAAATCAAAGCGGTTTTGTGTTGATCCTCAGGAACAATATTGATTTGATTATATTTGAAGAAACCATCCATCAGAGAGAATATTTCACTTCCAGTGCAATCATCGACAATCTGGTCGACGAATGGGGTAGGAAAGTTGTCCTTCGGACAAGCTTTGTTAATATCCCTATAATCAACACATACACAGATTGTGCCTTGTTTCTTGTCTATCGAGACAAGTTTGGAAACCCAGTTAGTGAGGGCCACCAGGTAAATAAAGTTAGCTTTGAGAAGTTTCTCGACTTCAAGCTTAATAGAGGCTTCTTTACGTGGGTGAACTGGATAAAGGCATTGTCGGACCGGTTTAGCATCTGTGTATGTCTTGATCTCATGTATCACAATGTCAGGGTCGATACTCGGCATTTCTTCGTAGCTCCAGGAAAAGACGTCACAAAATTCTTTGAAAAGTGACTTGTAGGTGACGATTTCGTCAGGGGAACATGAAGCTCCAATATGCACATTTTCGATAATTCCAGGCTTGATGGATATGTTGAGAAGAATAGTGGGTGAGATATTTCTTAAGTTCCCTTCGGAAAACATAGCATGTGTGGACTCAGGAATGGTTGAAATGATGACAACAGTCAATGGGGGCAATATCCGTTGGTAGCTCTCCATGGTGTGTTGTCCCAGGAAGAGGATGGAATGGTGATGTCCATCATCCCAAGGGGTGTCTTCCATGATATACATAATCATCTTGTCGGTGGGAAAAATGACACGGAAAGGATCAGGAGATAACTCACCAAGAGAGGGGGTATAAGGGGTTGCTGATTGAATGGCCTGATAGGCTGATTCGACCAGACTCAAAGGCATTTCGTCGTCGTAACGAAGATGATCACCGGGGTCAGGTACCATCCATGGGTCATGAGACTCAGGGGTTCCGTGAATTGAGGTGGAGATCATGTTGATGGAAGTGACGAATGAGTGTGGAACATTGGGTGGTGGAATAGGGAAAGTACCCATTAATGAAGAGTCTTTGAGAAGACCTACACCAATGTTTTTGTAACCCGGTGGGGTTTTAGCGATGAATGATATGTTGCCAGTACGCGTATATGAGTTAAAGAAGGCTAATTGATCGACGATGATTACCTTTCCTTGATGTGGGAAACGTACAACATGAAAAAGAGTCAACACAACTGCGCACATGGAATCGATCCAGCTACGGCCAAGCAGAATATTGTAATCGAGAGGAGCGTCCAAGACTTCCACTTTGACTTGGACCATTTTTCCTTCTAGCATTATTGGCAACAAAGGAAGGACACTGTAAGGATTGAAACCAGAGTCATTGAAGGCTTTAAGTGTGTTATGGGATTCATTCAAAGAGGGAGAGTCGATGGATTTCCAGCAGGTAACATACATGACACATGTCGAGGCACCCTCGTCGATAACAGTTCGACAAATATTTTTGTCGAAGACAATCGCTTGGATTTGGAACACAAGTTGAGGGGGTAACCTTGGAATGTGATCTTCCAAGTAAAAAGTTATTAGATTCGTATCTGTCGGGTCAATTCCACCGGTAGCTTTCAACAGTGCCTTCCATTGCATGGGACAACTTTGAAGGACTTCGAGGGATGACATCGCGGAAGGTGCTTGGGCCAGATCTTCAACAATGTTGTAGTTCTAGGCAGCATGAGCATGAGTATTGAAAGCTAATTTCTGAACGATACCCTTTGGAGGGGGGAAAAGAGGCTCGGTCGTTTGAGATGAAGAGGACTATTGGTAGGTGGAGTTGCGGGAGAGGGTTGGACCAATGAAGGAGGTATATCATCAACGTTCTCTTTAGAGGGAGAATAATCTTTGGCTTGAGTGGTGAGTGTGATGCCATTCTTCTTTGAATCGCCAGTACACATCAATACATAGGACATAGTAGAAGGGGAAGGTTGGTCATGAATGAACAATTGGGCTTGTTGTTGAGAGGGGAAGGGTTGGGACAAAATGCCCGGAGCAAGTGGTTTTGGGGCCCCTTGAAGGAACTTAGTAACCTCGACGCGTCGTGGACAATCCTTCGTGTAGTGATCATCACCACAAATAAGACAAGGGTATCGTGGTTTGCGGTTATCCCTATCGTCAACCGACGGAGTTTGGTTTTCTTTGCTTGTAAAGTATTTTTATCCTCCTTATTCTTACNAAGTGGTTTTGGGGCCCCTTGAAGGAACTTAGTAACCTCGACGCGTCGTGGACAATCCTTCGTGTAGTGATCATCACCACAAATAAGACAAGGGTATCGTGGTTTGCGGTTATCCCTATCGTCAACCGACGGAGTTTGGTTTTCTTTGCTTGTAAAGTATTTTTATCGTCCTTATTCTTACCCTTTCCTTTTCTAGATTTGTTTTTACCGGCTGGGGTAGATTGAACTGCATTTACCTCATAATTCTTGTCGGTGGGAGGGGTAGGAGACGAAACATTTTGAACATTAGAAGAAGCAGGTTTGGGGTTGGTGCTTGAGGAAGAATGTGGTTGGGCATGGAAAGTGCCAATCACACCATCGGCTGCAAGAGAAACAGTTGGGGTAGTTGAGGTGGCAGAAGTGGAAGTACGAGGTGCATCAGGGAGTAAGTCGTAAAGAGTACATGTTTGTGAGTAAATGAGGTCAAGATATTGAGCACGAATTATGGTTTGTTCTTCCATGACAACTCCACCCATGGCAATGTCACGAGTGATGTCGTTCACAAATTATTTTGTGAACCACTCTGCCAACAACTGATCGGGAAGTTCGAGTTTTATGAGACGTCGTCTCCGTCGCCACTCATGAATGTGATCAGATATATGAGTGGTTTTGGTTTGTTTGAAAGAACTCAAAATCTCGGTCCCTGTTTCATAGAGGATTGGTAACTGGTAGTGGGTGAGGAAAGCCATAGCTAGGGTGTTGAAGTCGGTGAAGAAACCTTGTGTTAATTCTATATACCACTTCGCGGCAGAACCTGTGAGGGTTCTTTGAAAAAGACGTAAACGAATAGAGTCATCCATCAAGGAGTTGGATGAGCACCAGAGGTGAAAATTCATCATGTGATTGTTTAGGTCCTCTCTCGCTTTGCCATCGAATTTAGGGATGTCTGATGGTAGCTTGGTTGGTATAGCAGGCCATTGGGGAGAGTATGGATTGGATTTTTTAAAATCCTTGACAGATCCGGGAGGTCCAAAGTGGCCAAGAAGGGTAACTGTCTATTCACATGCGGGTATTGGTGGCTTTGGGGAGGGAGTCCCATCGAGAAACCAGTGGGACCATAATTAGTCTGCATATAATGCAAAGACCCAGGCAGATTCAGTGGTTGTTGTGGAGGAAAGTAGCTCATGGGATTGTATCCTTGAATAGGGACGTGAGTTTGAGCATTCGAGCCCCAAATAGGATTGGACGTACCTGGATATGGTTGGCCTATACTAGGGGGTATAATGGATGTATCTAGAAGTTGTTGCCCCCTAGTCGATTGAGGATTATGTTCTATCAGATGGTGCCAATACTGGGCCAAGGATGGAGGTATGTTTTGTCTATAGGGTGGGGTCGGTGGGGGTTGTCCTCCAATCAGGGGTTGAGTTCCAATTGGGGGTTATGTTCCAATTGGGATTTGTGTTCCAATAGGAATTTTCCCTACAAGGGGGGGTTGAGTCAAACCTCCTTGGTGAATTTTTCCACCAACAGGAATCTGGTAATTTGGTGTGAATGACGAAATAGTGCCACTAGGAGTAGTGCCGCCGATAGAGGATGAAAAAGGCCCTCCAAAAGGGGGTTAGGGAAGTGTTGGAATGAAGCCGGGAGGAGAGTTCCCAGAAGAAGAGGGACCACCAGGAGTGCCAGATGGGGTTTGCGTAGGATTGGGAATAGAAGCATTCAATGCATGGTATCTGGGTGGAAGCGTCGGGGTGACTCTGGGTGAGAGAGGTGTGCCAATGGGGGCTTGACTAGCCGCTGCAATCCCGGTGTGAATACTCATATTATATGTGTAATGGACCATTTCTAAAGGGATGGTCAAGATGTGGTCATATCGCAGAGCTTCTGTACCAGGAAAATAATAAGCAGTAGTAAAAGGTATTGCGTCTGGGTCAGAGGTTTTGGGGAACGCAGGTGAGACGGTGATTTCAATGCTTGATCCTGCACCAAAGAGATCCTGTCTAAAAGTGCCAGCAGACCAAAAAGGATCTTGGCCCTCAGGTCCTGGAAAGGGTCCAGTCAGTGATCTAGAAGACAACACAACTAAGTCTCTGGAAGAATTCACTCGCATAATATGTCTCTCAGAATCGGGGTGAAGTCAAAAGTCCTCTCGAGAATTGGTAATTCGAAACCGCTTTAGAGATTCAGTTATTTCCACTTGTGGAGTGGTGATGTCTTGGACTTCCCTCTGTTGAGGGGAGCCCTCTAGTGAGCTTGTAGGCAGGGGTTGAGAACCTTCCAAATTTTCTGGAGGTAAGGCCTGCATTCTACGTGAATGACATGGAGGGTCTATTGTGAACGAGTTACAAACTTATGAAGAAAATCCTATGGTCAACTTGGGTAAACAAACAACATACGCTAGTAAACAAAATCTAGGAAACAATACCAAGAAAACAAGACCTTCTAATTCCGAAGTCACTAGTTGGTGATGAAATCCAACATCGCAACAACGAGACGAGAAGGGGCTGGGCTAGGGTGGAAAAGTTACGTTGATGACCTTCTTAATGGACTTACACCTTGGTGCAAGCTCCCACACATAATCGTGGGTATACCCTCCAAGGAGCCCGAGTGAGTTTGGACAACGTCGATTCCAGGTACCGTGAAGACTTACCCCTTCACAATCACCTCGTGTAAGACCCTAATAAGATAGGCCACTAAGGTTACCACTGACAACGATAAATCCTGGGGGGACAGTCGACAGTCCGATCCACACGCAAGGGTAGGGTATCTAGGCCGAAATCAACTCGAGAGGCTTCCACTCATCATTGTGGGTATACCTCCAAGTGACCCCCATAATATGTGCAATCTCTACACTGATATCAACGAAGCAGGGTGAGTAACTCTGTCGGTATCAATGCAACCTCGTGCTTGAACCTTGTGTGAGAAGGGCTTCCCAGGATGAAATGTTGTAAATGGAATTTAACACTCCTTAACACAAGATGCTATTGTGTGTTTTGTGCTTTGGAGAGTGTATCTCTCTGCCTATTCCAAAGCGCTAGCCTAGCTAATTGTTGGTGTAATAGAGCCCTAGAAAAGAGTTACTAGTTAAATTTCAAAATTGCGCAATGTTATTAAGGGATGCTGTTACTCAAAGGAAATGAAGATGAAACTGATGTTCTGTGAGACTCTGACCCAACAATGCATAGATAGGAATGAAATATATCAATTTTCGTTCGATGAATTCTATGTACGGGAGGGAAATAGAAGTTTTCTGGAACAACCTTGAACTACGATACACAATCTTCTTTAAAATGCAAATTCAATGAATCACGTAACAATGACAATTATCTATTTGTTCTCTTTCAACAATTTCAACAATTGATTTTCAATATTTTCAAAACGAAAATGCTTTTAAAAAGAAAAATGTTTTTTACTTTTCAAAAAGATCTACACCATGGTGGTGAAAGTAAGGAAAACCAATAACTAATGAACAAGCAATAACAAAACCCAAACCAATCTTTCAATGGAAACAAAAATGATAAGCAGACAAGACTATCCTTTTCAATTGCATGGGAACAATGATTTTCCAGGTAATGAGCAAATGGGAAAGACAAACAATCCCAACTTTCAAACCGATCACCGGCTTCCAACCAAACCAGTACTCAGATCCCAAGATTAGAGATTATATCCTTGCTAAGAAAAGTCAAGAGATGAGAGTTGAGAAAAAAAAAATGGACAAGAAGAGCCTTTGATTTTTGAAGACCGATCATGCACAAAATCCAAAGTCAAGAAAGCATCAACCAGTGGTCCAAGAAGTTCTTTTCAGACACCTATACTGATCTGGGCATCTGAGCATGTAAAAACCTTAAATCCAAAAATTTTAAAAAAGGGTCCGCAGGCTATCAGTAATACACAATGCGAGAATGGATCATTCTCACAGGCTATCTTGAAGCAGGGTGCGAGAACCTCACACTGGACTGAAAGGCAGAGTGTGAACTCAAGGGATTCTTGCAGGCCACTGTGGGGTTCAGTGCAAGAAGGCCTGAAACTAGGAAAAATTTTGGAAAAAGACAAAAACTTTGAAGGGACTTTTGGACCTAGAGAGTCTGTCAGGGTGTCATGAAGACTCAGAGATTGATAGACATGAATAAAGGTAAGGCAAGAGAAAATGGCCAAGGAAAAACACCAAAAAAACACTAAAAAATGGGTTGCATCCCCAACGTAGTCGCCAATTTTGTTATCGGACTAATTGGTAGGTGCGGACACTAATAGATCTCCCTAGATCCACCTGGATCTAGAACAAAATAGGACAGGACATGACTCTTTCCCTAAGTTACGACCATTGAATTGGCTAGTAAGGAGGAACAAGTGGCATACCTTTGTATCCCTTCCTTGGATCTTTGTTGCTCCCGCTTCACTCCGGTGCTCTCGTGAGGTCAATACCAAGACAACACAAACCAACCAAATTGAAGATAGCAAACTGTATCCAATCGTCAACTTATGTATATGATCAAGGAATTACACAATAAAGTAAGAATGACTTTATGGGAAAAGGACATGTCATTGTATCATATTAATCGAAAGTAGAAGATACAATCTGATCACCTTGATGTCGCAAGCTTCCTTTCGGTGACTCTTGGTTCCAACACACACACTTGCTCTGTCTTTGCATGAAGAAGATCGAATCCCTCTTGATAGAGCTACTAGAGTCTCCAAGTTTCTGTTCAAGCTGGGTTCTTCACACAATTCCTTCACCAATTCTTCAATTAATCTTGCTTAACCTTTCCCATGAAAATCATATCAATATATAGGAGAGGATGAGATGGTTACATGAATGAGAATGATCCCACCAAATTAGGGAAACCAGTAAAATTATAACCATTCGAATGCCAACCCATTTTCTAGAAGATTCCCTTCTAGAACCCTCGAGACTTCATCTCTTTTCCAAGCTTTAAAACAAGTTCGCACCCTAAGTATAGAGCATAGTGCGAGAAGTTCGCACCCTAGCTGAAGGTGGCCTGCGAGAATGGGTCATTCTCACACCCTAGGCTATAAGTAGCCTGCGAACTCACTTTGAAAATATGTTTTCTGGAAGGAGATAAATGCCACTTTTCTCAGGAGAAAGTTCTTGTTGGGAGCCTAAGTACACCATTGTTAATACACCATCTAGATGACCAAAATCATGTGTAACACAGACCTATTTTCAGCTTTGGGTTTCTTTGCTGATTCAGAATGGTGGCCAATTCTTCTGATGCTTTGATACTTGACATATTCTGATGATACAAGGCTTGAAACTTCTCCAACTCTTTCCTAGTTTTCACTACTTCTTTTTCCAGAGCTTCACATCTTGCCTTCTTTTCTGATAACTGTTGTTTCAGAATGTCTTCAATTTTATTTGCCTCTTCTAATTCCACTTTTAGTAGGGCAAAGTATTCATTAGGCTGTTTACTGTCTTTCTCGAACTGTATCAGCAATTGTTTTTTCTTTCTGTTCTTAATTATGAGTCTGTCAATTTCTTCCAAATCACTGATTAATTCACCTTCCATATCCACCACATCTTCTTCATCATCCATTTCACCTCCTTTGTGTTCATCATCAAAATATCCCATAGCCATAAGAATAAAATAATTTAGTTTATCTTCAATAGAGGAGTCATTGTCTTCATCATCTGAAGGATCATCATCATTGTTTACACACATAATTTTCTTCTTAAAATTATTCTCTTTAAAGAAATTTATATGTTTGTGCTTCTCCTCATCATCACATGTCTGATCCTTTCTTTTGTGAGGACATTTATTTGCAAAATGACTTATCTTACCACAGTTGAAACATTTGAAAGGCAGTTTACCTTTGTATTTTCTTGATCCCTTCTTCAATCTCTTCACAAATTTTTCTTCATTTTCATCAGGCTCAGAAACTTCATTCTTGTCTGCCTTAAATGATGCTTCTATGGTGGTGGGTTTATCTTTAACTATTATCATTTCATATGCAGTCAATGTTCCTAGAAGTTGATCAAACTCCAAGGTTTTTAGATCATTAAGTTCTTCTATAGCAGAGACATTTGGGTTTAACCTATCTGGTAGAGATCTCAAAATTTTCTGAACTAAAGAAGGTTCCTCAATTTTTTCACCAAGTGCTTTCATTTCATTTACCAGTTCTTCAACTCTCAGAAAGTATTTTCCAATTGTTTCATCTTCTTTCATCTTCAGCTGTTCAAACTGTACTCTGTAGGTTTGAAGATTGGCATCCTTTACCTTCTCATTACCTTCATAATTGCTAATGAGTTTGTCCCACATTTCTTTGGCAGTTCCTAGGTGCATAACTTTTACGAATTCTACTTCTACAATCCCACTCAAGATAGCATTCATAGCCTTATCATTGAAGCTAAATTCTAGGTTGTGATCCTTATTAGCTAGTACAACTGGCTTTACATAACCAGTATCTACCACATCCTAGACATCTGCACCTAAAGCCATTATGTAGGTTCTCATTCTAACTTTCCAAAAGGCAAAGTTTGATCCATTGAATAGAGGGGCCTTATTGGTTGAATTTTCTTCATGGCTTGACATGTTTAAGCTCTAGGATCTACCCTTAGATAAAATGGGCCGGCTATGATACCAAATGTTGGACAACTGAGGGGGGGGTGAATCAGTTGTTACCGTGATTAAACAATTATGCTTATTTTGAAATCTTTGTAGAACACTTAATGGAAATCACAATAATGCAGGGAGGTAAGCAATAGAACATTCGACATCAGACACACATATGAAATATACATAGACAGATATTTCCTGAGGAAACCCATCAAGGGTGAAAACCTCTTCTTCTTGGTATGATAAGTAATCTTTACATTATGTACATTATCATACATATGAGCTCCAACTCATTGTGAGGCTACAACCTCTGTTTTGCAAGCCGCAACTTGCTAAGAGCACCAACTCTCTGTTTTCTCTAGCACCTACTAGAACGAATCACCAACTCCCTAGTTTCTCTAGAACCCACTAGAAGGAAGCACCAACTCCCTGGTTTCTCTACCACCCACTAGAAGGAAGCACCAACTCCCTAAGTGTTCCAGCACCAACTGGATGGAAGCACCAACTTCCAGTCACACAGGAACCAACCTGTATAATAGAGAACAACAGTTCTCCCTTGCACCACCCTGCCACCCTGATTTCTCTGGCTGCAACCAGATGGAAGCTACAACTCCCTATGTTCAAGCACCCACTAGAACCTATGAGGACAACAGTCCTCCCTAGCACCTTCCTACCACCCTGAAATATCAATTTTTTCTACTGAAACTTATTACAGTGATATAATGTTCATCAATGGGTTACCAGTCTCATCACTGTTCTGCTACACTGCCCTACTCTGTCTGCCTCACTATCTTCCTGCACACATCCCTTATGCTTTCTGTTCTTCTACCTTTTATGCTCTATGCACCATGTCCATTCAATGCACCATTCCTCTTCTATCTATTTTAGTTGTTGCACTCTGCCTCATTCTACACACCTGAATCACTCTCAACCCTTAATATCTTCTCTGTTCTCCATTTTTATTCTCTGTGTGCATCTGCTCCATCCTTTATCCACAATGCTTCTACATGCTCTCCCCATGTTGAGTTCTCTTCCTGATCGTCATTGCAACTCTTCAACTTCTCTGGTTGTTAAACCCATGTGTCCATCATCACTGGGTGTTATGTTGAGATTCCTTAGCCTCTCCAGTAGTCGAAACTCTTTGTCTTCTCTGTCACAGTCGAGCTCATTCCCTCTATTGCAGTTCTAGGCTCCAACAGTATTACATCTGTCAATAGCCTCTATGAGCAGTCTTCATGCCACTGGAAGATGCCTTGAGACACTTCATCTTCTTTGGCGATCACCCTGACGTCTCTTCGAGTCCTCTGGAAGACACCATCAATCATTTCTAGCAGTTACACTGTGAACCTCCAAGAAAATGCATCAGCAACTGAATCGCCAACCATCCAAGAGTCAGGATTCAGTTCATCTAACTGAATCGTAACTGATCGTTTAACTGTGAAGAGAAACAATAGCCCTTCTACCATATTTCCAAGTATCCAACACCATTGGATTACAAGCACATGGTCTCGCATTGATTTCGCCATTTCGCATTTCGACATTTCGAAATTTCAGCATTCCTGTGGTGAAGAGTCTCGACTATCCATGTCCCAAACTCCGACCACTAGAAGATGCCTCGAGACACTTCATCTTCTTTGGCGATCACCCTAAAGTCTCTTTGAGTCCTCTGGCAGACACCATTAGTGATTTCTAGCAGTTACACTATGAACCTCCAAGAAAACGCATCAGCAACTGAATCGCCAACTGTCCAAGAGTCATGATTCATTTCTGCTAACTGAATCATAACTGATCGATTAACTGCGAAGATAAATAGTATCCCTTCGATCATATTTCCAAGTATCCAACACCATTGGATTAGAAGCACAGGGTCTCGTGTTGATTTCGCCATTTCGTATTTCGGCATTTCTACATTTCGACATTCCTGTGGTGAAGAATCTTGATTCTCCATGTCCCAAACTCCGAAATGGAGCTTGTCTCTTCGAGCTCTTCTCTGCATCTCTTCGACGATGTGACCACCGGCGGTGACCAAGAGCTTATCCATAAAGCACTTTTGCAAATTCACATTTCGGCATTCCTATCATGAAGGGTCTCAACACTCCAAGTCGCGATCACTGAAATGGATCTTGGTTGCACTATCTCCTTCCTCCATCTTCCGTAGATGTGACCACTGGCTGTGACCACAGCCTTATTCGAAACTGCATTTCGCAATTTCACGTTTCGCGAATTTGTTGCGAGTCACTCTGACTCTTCCAACTTTCGATCATGAAATGGAGCCTTGCAACTTGCAAGCTCCTTCCTTCACATGCCCACAGTTGTGACTAAGCGTTTATCCATAAGGTGCTTTCGCGATTTCGCATTTCGGCATTCCTGTGGAGAAGTATCTCGAAACTCCAAGTCACAAACCTTGAAATGATCAGTGTTTCACATTTCTCAACTTCGGGACTCCTGTGATGAAGAGTCTTGACTCTTCACTCCTGCAACTCCCAGTATCCGAAACTCCGAAATGGAGTTAGATCAACTTATTTAGGCATTTCGCATTTCTCAACTTTGGGACTCCTGTGATGAAGAGTCTTGACTCTTGAGTCCTCCAACTCCTGGTATCCGAAAATCTGAAATGGAGCATTTCTTGATGTGCCTATTTCGGGATTTCGGCATTTCACATTCCGTAGCTTTGAGAATCCTGTGATGAAGAGTCTCGACTCTTGACTCCTCCAACTCCCAGTATTCAAAACCTTTGATTTCCCAGTCTACGAAACTCTGAAATGGAGTCTTTGTTGATGTGCC
This sequence comes from Picea mariana, assembly GCA_032191745.1. Lineage (NCBI taxonomy): Eukaryota > Viridiplantae > Streptophyta > Pinopsida > Pinales > Pinaceae > Picea > Picea mariana. The sequence continues at coordinate 4,531 of JASDQU010586031.1, read as the reverse complement.
TGTTTCAGGATTTCGGCATTTCGCATTTCGCAACTTCGGGACTCCTGTGATGAAGAGTCTCGACTCTTGACTCCTCCAACTCCCAGTATCTGAAACTCCGAAATGGAGTTTATGCTTCTGATCTTTTCATGCCATCATCGTTGTTGATCTTCCTTGCCTGTCTGTTTGCCATCAAATGAACAAGCACACTCTTGCACTCTGCGTGCACCTCTGCACTATCTCTTCTGGTCTTCACTAGCTTGCTCTGCTGCGTCTCCCCAAAATACTTCTGGTGCCTGCCTGACACATTATACCTGTACTCAAGCCATCATCATTGCTGTACTTTCCATCAATGACAAGCATACGCTGCCTGTAAAACATGCCAACATATAGTCATTGGTGATTTAGAATTGATTATTAACCACATCATAAATAAATGCAAGGTTAAAAAGGAAAAGTTAAAATGTTATGCAAAAATGGTGTCAGAGCTCATGGATTATTTTAACTCTTTCAATATATCCTTCATTCTTAGAGAAAGGAATCAAAAGGGTGACACACTAGTAGTATCAACATCCTTTTTTAACACAAAGGATTATCAAGGACAAAGCACTTACGATGTGAACACTATTTTTCATCCATCAATTCCAGATAATCAAGAATATCTACAATTTTTTTAAAATTATAAGCATGTTGTAAATTTCCTTATAGATGAGGGTCCCATAAATGAAGTTCATCCATTAGAAGATCAAAATTACAATAAGAAGTTCATGAACATAATCACAAGCTTTCCCCAAAAAATTATATCAATTTGTAATCCCTCTTTACAAGAGATGACCAAACAAAAATTTCAAAAAAACTAGATGAACCCTTTGTCAGAAAGATCCATGAAGCATACAAAATAAACATCATTATTCTTGACTTACCAAAGTACATAAATTTGGGGACCAACTGCACTAGAGAAGAAATGGATCGATAGACCCAAATTTTTAAAGAGTTTCAAGATGTCTTTGCATGGAGTTATGATGATTTAAAGGAATATTATAGATCAATATTCCAACATACTATACCTATGAAAGAAGGATCCAGACCATTCAAACAAAATTTGATAATAATAAATCCTAAGGTAAAGCCTCTGGTAAAGATAGAAATTGAAAAATTGAAGAAAGGTGGTATAATTTCTCCCATTAGACATTCATATTGGATCTAAAATCCAGTGGTGGTAAGGAAGAAACCCGGTGATATCTGTTTGTGTGTTGATTTTATGGATATTAACCAATTCATCATAAAATATAATTACCCACTACCGAGCATGGAAATGCTTCTTCAACAAGTAACAAGATCTACATCAATGTCTATGTTAGATGGATTTTCAGGGTACAACCAAGTCCTTGTGGCAGAAGAAGATAGATAAAAAACAACATTTGTAACACCATGGGGGACATATGCTTCTATCATAATGCCATTTTTATTGAAAAATGTAGGTGCCACATTCTAGAGAGCGATGGATCATGATTTCAAAGACTTCATTGGAAAATTTATGGTTGATTACCAAGATTATTTAATGGTTTATTCAAAATCAAGAGAAATGCATATCATACATCTTAGAAGTATTTTTGAAAGGTGCATAATGTATGGAGTATCATTGAATCCTAAAAATTGTGTGTTTTTTGTAACAGAGGGAAAATTTTTATGACATGTTGTAAGTAAAGAAGGAGTATCTATTGACCCAGAAAGAATCGAAGAAATAAATTATTTCAACCCTCCTACATCAAAAAAGGGAGTGCAATCTTTCTTCGGGAAGATAAAAAAATTTCGAATACTTTTCCCCAATTATGCTATCATTGTCAAGGCTATAAACAAGTTTCTAAAAAATCATCAAAAGTTCGAATGGACATTAGATATCCAAAAGGATTTCATAGAAGTTAATTAGGAAATCGCTACTGCCTTGTACTTGTTAGTCCATAAATTGATAAGGGATTTATATTGTATTTTTCTTCCTCGGATGAAACCATTGCTTATATAATTACTTAGAAAAATCATAAGCAAGAATAACTCCCAATCTCTTTCATGAGCAATACATTACATGATTATGAGTTGAATTTTTAAATCATTAAAAAACAAGCCATTTATCTAGTCAAAGCCATTGTTGATTTTAGGACATACATTCTATCAACTCATGTTATTTCTTATGTTCCTTATTCATCGTTCAAGATGCTTTTAAATCAACAACTCAAATAAGGAAGATTGGAAAAATGGTTGTCAAAATTGCAAGAATTAATTTAAAAATTGAACCTTTGAAAGTGGTCAAAGTCAAGGGTCTGTGTAAATTCATGATAGGGACTGAATCCTTAAGAATTCCTCCTCTCTATGGATTTGGTATTATATTCCCAAGAACAATCTTTGGAAATTCTGAGTGGTATACGGATATAATATTTTATTTAAAATCTGGTCAATTTCCTCTCAAAATGTATTCAAAATAGAGAAGAACTTTGAAATGAAAGAAAATCAACATGTTTTAGTATCAGGAGTATTGTTTAGAAAATTTTTAATGGTGTATTGTTAATATGTTTGGATCATTCAAAATCCAAGGAAGTGATTTAGGAATTTCACAATGGGGTTTGTGGAGGACATTTTTCACCAGCTATGACAACCCACAAAATCATTTGAGGTCATTTTTATTGGTCAACTATGTTCAAGGATCCTCATAAATTCATTCGCAAATGCATCCCATGTCAAACATTCTCAGGAAAAATGAAAAGATATGCAATGCCATTATAGACAACCATGGTGGAGCAACCATTTTCTCAATTGGTTTTAGATTTGATTGGTCAAATAAATTCTAAATCAAGAAAAGGCCATTCATATATTATCATAGAAACCAACTATTTTACAAATTGGCAAGAAGCATTCCATCAAAGAAATGCAGATTCAAAAAAAATGATTCATTTTCTAAAAGAAAATATTATATCAAAATTTTACTAGAAAAAATTACTATGGATAATGGGTCAATTTTTATTGGATCAAAGTTCACGAAATTCTATGGTGAATATGAGATAATCATAGGGAAATCATCTAATTATTACACTCAGGGAAATGGATTAGCAGAGTCAACTAATAAAATGTTGACTCAAGTCATCAAGAAAACTATTGAAGATAATCACAATAACTAACATAACAAGTTGATATATGCAATATGGGAAAGTTTTCTAACTCCAAAAGATAGTACAGGGAATTCTCCATATATTTTGGTCTATGGAAGTTAAGCAATATTACCTTTACAAGTTGAAATGAATGTTTTCACACTAATATTAGATGGTGAGAAAAAAGAAGAAAAATCACCAATACAAAGAAGATATAACAAACTCCTACAAGTAGAAGAATAGAGGGAACAAGCAATACCGACAATAAATAAAAGAAAATAAATAGTCAATAAATATTTTGATAAAAGAAAAACTTCAAAGTTAGTTTTGTTGTGGAACAAAGAAAAAGAAAAACCGTCATTCCAAATGAAACATGAAGCTCTTTGGATCGACCCTTATCAAATTGAAAATGTAATTGGTTATAATTCATAATTGCTCAAGGACATGAAAGGAATAATTTATTTGTTTCCTATCAATGGAAAACATCTGAAACATTCTGATGCAGGAGCATCCGCACCTCGTCGTGCGAGCCTGCACGGGAAGATGGAAAAGACTTCAAAGAGAAACGTCAGGTTCACAGTTGTGACTATTTTGAGAAGCGTCACCGATTGAATAAAAGAATCCATATTTAGGCGTACTTATGTATCAATTGGAACCTGGAGCAGATAATCTCTCGTCCTTGTACAGCAGGAACACTTATTAGATTTGAATGCAGAAAGATTAGATTGGGTGCAGGTAGATAGGAT
>JASDQU010586030.1:77663-88146 GCA_032191745.1 Picea mariana | reverse complement strand
GTGCACAACACCATACAATGTACATGCAATTACAATTCTAGGTTCTCTGGTCTTTAATCAACATATAGGCTCTCCAACCTAATATCATAGATCCATTCCAACCTAAATATAAATGCATAGGTACCATGGCCCAAAAACCACAAATACATAGGTGCTCCGACCCCCAAAATAATAATACATAGACACTTCTCCCCCCAAAACATAGATACAGAGGAACCCTAGCCCAATGTCTCTCTCTCTCTATATATATCTATATCTATATCTATCTATCTATCTATCTATATCTATATCTATCTATCTATCTATCTATCTATCTATATATATGAACTCCGGCGCAAAAAACATACATAAACCACTAGTATTCTCCTACAACTATACTGATTTCCACCATCTCTCTTCCTCTTAAAATTCCCAACCCAAGGAATGTGCCCTTCACTGCTCACAGTCCATTAGGCATCCCATTAATTTCTTAGGGTTGACCCCATGAATGTTCCCCCTGTTGGAGATATTACACACTCACCTATAATGATTTTCCTATGTTTTACCGTCCAATGTTGAGAACTCTTCCTTAGATGAGAATTTTCTCTCTAGAGAATATTCCCCTACAAAATAGGATGTTCCTCTTCATTTTAGAGTCAATTACACTCAATTACACTTAATTAGTCTAGTGAAAGCCGTGACTGAGTTAACTGATGATTGCATGGATCAATTAACTAGGAATAGGTGGCAGTTCACTCCAAATGTCTATCAACGAGTGTCTATATCTCTCTAGATCACTACTATGGATCAATAGTTACTCATGTAGCCTATATCTATTGTAAATTATTCACTCTTTAAGTGTGGAATACGCTTGATACAATTCTATTCTTTTCTCTCCAATTTTTCTCTCGTCTTCTCATTTTTATGCAAACTGTGTATACCTTTTTATAGCTAGATCTTATCTATGCAGGTTCATCCATATTTACATGGTATCAGAGCTGATGGATTGCTAGGAAAAATACACACCAAACTCTTTATGCAGGTACTGAAGATTAAAGAACACATAAAAGATGGATTATTCATTGACAATACTTCTCACACCTCATAACTATTTGGAGTGGAATCCAAAAATTCTTCTTCAGCTCTAATGTAGAGGCTTGTACCAAATAACTATGGTAATGGAAGTAGAGCCTGATTCCGTCGATGAGAAAAATTACTTTCTCAATAGACAAGATATGGCCATAGGATGTATCCTCTGGTTTATTTCTCCTAAAATTCTCAACCAAGTATATGATGACTCATAAGAATCAACTTCAAATGAATTATGGACCATATTGGAGGTTCTATTCGGGAATAAAGAATATTGTGAAGTTTTCATTCAGGATATTGGAAATATAGAGCCATAAGAGAAACCATCAGAAGATCAAGCCTATTATTCTAAAGAGTATTCTACACAAGTATCTGCACAAATTTGTGTTCCATTAATTGCAGATGATGTCTACTCCATTTCAAATTTGTTTTCTGAATTTCATGTGGAAGATATATTGCATGAATCTTAGGAGCCACATGTAGAAAATCTTCCATGTGCCATGCATGCATCTCAGGAGCAACATGCATGCACCATGCATGCATCTCAAGAGATAAAAAAGGATCCACGCACATCAGATTCAATTTTGATATTTTATGAGCAAAATTTTCAGAAACAAATTGAATATTTGAATTCGTCTCAGGAAAATATCCAATTCCAAAAAACAAATCGTCCAAAATGGAGTACAGGAAGTGAAGTTATGATCATTTTAAAATCAACAAAATTTCAACATTTTTCTAGAAATGACAACACAGTTTTCAAAGTTTCATCCAAACTTTATTTGGATATTATTCATTAAAAGAAGAGAAAGTGGATATGTGTGTACATCTCAATGGTGCACCTACTTCATCAGATCCATGCAGACATCTACATCTTCAAAAAAATCTTGAACGAGAACAAACTTGCACATTTGCAAGGTCTTCTTGGAGTGAAGGACAAGGTTGCTTAGGAACTTCTTTTTNTGGGGTTTTCTCTCTTTCCTCATTCTTTTTTTTTCTTTTTTCTAGTGTCTCATTCTTATATGCATTGTACAATGGGTACCTAACATGGCCTTGGTTGTTGGGACCCATTCATCATGTACACCCTATTAGTGTTCAGGGACGGTGTTGGAGATATTACACACTCACCTATAATTGTTTCCTAAGTTTTACCATCCAATGTTGAGAACTCTTCCTTAGATGAGAATATTATCTCTAAAGAATATTCCCCTACAAAATAGGATGTTCCTCTTCATTTTGGAGTCAATTACACCCAGTTACACTTAATTAGACTAATGGAATTTGTGACTTAGTTAATAGATGTTTGCATGGATCAGTTAACTAGGACTAGGTGGAAATTCACTCCAAATGTCTATCAGTGAGTGTCTAGATCTCTCTAGATCACTACTATGGTGCATTAGTTACTCATGTAGCCTATATCTATTCTAAATTATTCACTCTTTGAGTGTGGAATACGGTTAATTATAATTCTTCCATTCTTTCTCTCTTGTTTCTCTTTTCTCATATTTTCTCTACAAAATGTGTATGTCAATTGCTAACTAGATCTTTTTTGTCTAGGTTCAACACATTTACACCCCCTTCACCATTATTAGTCCATCAAGATGCATCATTCATTTATCAGGGTCTCTCTGGCATAGGTGACTAGGAATATCACTACTGGGATCTCAAGGGACTCACTGCTATATAGAACTACCGAAAAATAACCAACAACAACCTTGCTGCTACATTGAAACTCACACAGGTGTTCAATATTTAGGCCTGAAAACTTGGTTCTTCGAAAGTGAAACTCCCACACAAGAGTTCACTCTTCAGGATTATTGGCCCTTAACCAAGTTTTGAGGATCCTTGGTGATGTTTGACCTACTTTTGGGACTTCAACAGGCTGTCGAAGGCAGAGCACAAGTATAAGCGGAGATCGCGGGATCTCGACCCCTTTCTTTGGGTTTTTTGGGTTTTGGGCTATGTAACAGGTATGGGAATGTCGGCCCATGGGTTTACCCATGTTTAGGCCCTTTTTTAAAATGTATAAATAGAAGTCTAGGTGAGGTAAGAAATGGAGAAGGTCTTTTGGTACCATGCTAAGTGCTAAGTGCTAGGTGCAAGTGATAGTTGTATATTCTCTGTGCATGTTGTGTGAGACTTGAAAGGATAAGTGCAAGTGACTGTAAGAGATTGAGTATAAGATTTTTTCCATAACCTAGCTCAGGGAAGGAGGATATGGTGAGGTGCGCACAAATCTCCTGTTCTATGCGGAGTAGGATCTTGTGGTTGTGTGCATGTAGAAGATTGACAAAATATAATAAAGAAGAAGAAGAGTTGTTGGATGTAGCCCTAGGCTGGGGTGAACCATGTATATCCTATGTTGTGGTTTCTTTGTGATTTATGGTTGTTCTCTTGTTTATGTGACTAAATGCTTAGTGCATTGTTATATGCTTAGAAGAATCTAATATGATAGCTTGGTGCTGAATAATGTGAATGAATGCCTGATCTAATTTATGTTGATGTGCTTAGTGCTTGAATATATTGGATCTGTGTGAATACTGCGATGCTTTGTGATTAGGGTTTTTATTGTAGAGTAGATACTAGTTAAATACTCATGAACTGTAACTGCTAAGTGCTCTGTAAAAGTGTTGTAATCATAGATTTGTGTCCCGGCTAAGGTTGCAGACATCTGATTCCTACAACCACCCCTGCCTCTACCTCGGGTGAGACTTCATCTGCTTCACAGGTGTTGCCGAAAGGGCTGGTAGTTAGGGTTTTGTTGGTGCACTCTTGAGCGTTGAACCCTAGGTCTACCCTTGTGCCAACAAATGGTTCCGTTGCTGGGACCTGAAACTGTGATTGCTGGGAACTGAAGTAAAGAAAAAGAGAAGCTCTATGCATAGATCTATTGCTTTAGTGCGCAATATTATACTTGAATTGTGAAGCTTTGTGCTAAGGAAAAAATGTCAAATATGAAGAAAAGAGGTAAGATTTTAAATCTTTGATCTCTAATAAAGGTAAGAACAGTGAAAAGTTTTGATTGAAAAGGTAAGATAAGTGGAAATTTTTGTTTCAAAAGTATGGATCTAAGTATGTTTGATAAATTTTGTCCTAGCTTGAAAAATAGGGCACAACTAGATGAAAGAAGGTTTGATATGAGTAGATCTAATAGAAATAATGAATGATATGTTATTCCTATGCATAAAAAGAATGTTTGGACTAAAATATGGATGCAGGAACCTAGAAAGATTTTTTTGCAGGTTAGTTACTATTACCCTAGTGCGCAGTACATGAAACGTTGGGGATCATTCAAAAGAAAGAGAGGATTAAATATTTTCTATAGTTGCAGAATACCAGGACATCTTACTAAGGAATTCCCTGGTAGGAGACTTGGTTGTCTTTGTTGTAAAGCTATGGATCATGAAGTTTTGGATTTCCCTAGAATGATTGCTAAGTTTGAAAGAATGAATATGAGACAAGAAAACCCTGAGAAAGGTTAAGAAACTAAGACCATGACAGAACCCCAGAAAGAATCAGAGAATGTATTGCTACAAATGAAAGAAACCCTGAATGATCACAAAAATATCAACTTATCAGAGAGTTTCAAAGAAAAGGAGTGCATACAAACAAGAATAGGAGACTTGGACATTCACTGTGTTATGGATGAAGAAACACAGGTGAATATCATGACATAAAGAATTTGGGAAATTTTAGGAAAGCCGTCTATGATTCCTTCATTAGGAGGAATATGATTATTTAGAGGAAAGATGATAACACTATGTGGAAGACTCACCCAGATATCTATGAATTCTCATGGAACTTCGGCAGAAGAAGATTTTGAGGTTGTTAAATTCATTGAGAACAACGCCCCATTTGCTATATTACTAGGACAACCATGGATTGAGAAAGATCAAGACATAAGAAAAGAAGAGGAAGTCTTAGAGTAGAAGAAGCAAGAACTAAGAGACTTCATGACGAAGAGGATAACACACTTGGTTGAAGAACATGAGAATAGATCGAATCTATTTAAAGCCAGCCACTTGGATTTTAAAGTTGAAAGAACACAAGAAGACTCACCGAAGTGTGGAGCACCTACCCCGGACAGAGAATAATTATTACTCTCTAACCCTACTAAATACCATCAACAATGCGAAGTTACTATGCTAAAAGGAGATAAGAATCAAAATGGAAAGAGGAATACTGAGATAAATATTACAGGGAAGAAGGCTAGAAAGCTCAGTAAGAAGAGAGCAAAGATAGAACATTTGCAGAAGGTTCCAGAAGGGACTTTGCAGAAGGAATGTTTACACAGCTGGAACCTCATCGAGATATCAGAATAGTGCAACCTGGCACTTCACCATGACGAAGAAATATAGCCGTCGAAATAATTATAACTGTTAGCCCGATGCCCCAAACGGTTAGAACAACAATTATGGCCTAAAATCTCACCATCAGACCGTTGGGACCACGCTGCAATGGACATAACCAAATTGATGAAGGCCTCTCTTCCATTGGAGAGATACAATACATTGTGTCTACTTATTCTGTCGACTGTTTCACCGAGAACACTTTTGCGAATTGTATCCAAGACAACCCCTTACTACCGTGTTGTGTTTATTGAGATCGACACCTGTTCTATTACTTTGAGCACTCATTCATCAACCTGATTTATCTGATATAAGCGTGCATGTTGGACGAGCTTAGCGTCATGGAGAAAATAATCGAATAAGTTCTAATCGACCTTATGGCTGAGAAGGTGATGTTTATATGAGTTCAAGCCTCATCAACGAGAGAAGTGCAAGCCTCTTTGTCGACTACTCATGGATCCAGACCATCCTGACCTGCAGTAGAGAAAAGAACCAAGCATCGAGATGACTTGGCGAATGCAAAGTTAATCCTGACCATCCTTCCCGACTACATCCCACCTTTGGCTAGCGCAGTGAGTCATGACAGTGTCTCAAGAGACTTTGATTACACCATGGTTACTGCCTACCTCCCGAAGGGTATAGGTGCAGTAAGAACGCAACAGGATACTATCACGATGTTGAAGTTCAGTGACTTCAACCTAGGGGATCACAAGAACTACAACATGCTATCTCCTTACAAGTATTTGACTTGGATGAAGGGGAAAAACTCAAAAATAATCCCCAACCATGGACTATGAACCTCGTATAGTCCACCCTCTTGAATGTGATGAATATTACACACTTTTGAAGGTACTAGAAGGTTAACGCATGTGTTAAGATCCTACTATCATGCTATCATGGCCGATATCTATGGCTAGATAGACGTTGTTGGATTACTGAGAGGGGGGGTGAATAAGTAATAGAGAAATTTAATCATTTTTAACCATATAATCCAAGTGTTATATCAATGAAGCATTATCATCCAATAACTGCAGAATAAATAAGCAATGAAAAAATGAACAAACATACACATACACAGTACACCAGTGTTTTACATGGAAACCCAAATCGGGAGAAAACCACATAATGCCTTTTCTTATATGTCTTGAAGAATTACATTCATTGGAAGCACCAACTTCCTTTGTTTTCCAGCAACAACTGGAAGGAGGCTCCAAATCCCTAGTTTCTCAGGCTACAACCTGAGGGAAGCTCCAACTCCCCAAGTCTCTTTCTACAACCAGAAGGAGGCTACAACCCCCTATGTTCTCCGGCTACAACTGAAAGGTGGCTACAACCACCTGTCCTTGTCCCGTCCTACCACCCTGAAGTAGAAGTAGAATGATGGAACCACTGTCAACCTGTCATTGTGAGATATACCACAGTAAATCTATACCAATAAATATGAACCATGCATCAACCTGTACATAAACCTGTAATCAATCTGTACCATAAACAAGTGCATCGACCATGCACCAACCTGTACCAAATAACCTGTAATCAACCTGTACCATAAAAAAGTGCATCCAACCATGTACCAAGTATTTTCCAATTATGTGTCAATTGCTCATCAACTATGACTCATCAATATGTACCAACATCATCAACTATACACCTCATGTATGTACCAACTCATCAACTACTTGTCTCAACCATGTACTCAACATGTACCTCAACCAAAAGCCTTCATCAATTTCATCATCCAAATCTGATTTGTAGCTCTACAATAGACCTGGTGTATATGATCACATTCCTGCAAACCTTCCTTAACTTCAACAATAAGAGATTAGCATTTTCATCAAAATTTTCTTTAGTCTCACATGCCTAGTTTTGGATTCGTCAACAACCCTAACTTGAAGTAATCATAAATTTGTACCTGTAATGCATAAAGATATGAAACTGATACAAAATTTTCTTCAATGTGTTTTATGAAATTTCTCCAGGTTTCACTACTTGGAACCTCTCAGAAAAGGAGTTATAGGAAAAATGACATACCTTGCTGAATTCTGGTTATTCTAGAGAGTGACCTTGTAGAGCGTGCCCTACACATAATATTTGTTGAATTGATCAAAAACTATTAAAAAACATATTATAGACTGTACCCTAAAAAACACATTTGGTTTCACATAATTTGGATCTTTTATGAACAAATTATGACGTTTTTACCCGAAACATCTTTTTTTGACTAGTTTGAGGACTAGCCACAAACCCTATTTTCCATGGAGTGTAACTCCAAAAATACAATGACCCACAAGCTGAATTTTTTACCACAGATACTTGGATATGTTTTCTCAAGGTCATATCAATTTTATGGTCTGACTCATTATATAAAAAAATTTATAGCGAAAATGGTGAGATGACCTATAAATAACATACCTTAGGAAGCACCATCAAAAGAATTTATCCTTTCTTGCATTTCAGCCTTCTTTTCTTCACCTTCCCTCAGAATTTAGGCTTAGATATCCTTGGTTACCTCAGACACCTATATATATTCAATATTATGAAGTGTAATTAAAATGAGAGAGCCTTGCCTCTTATTTATACTCTCCAAGTAGCTTCCTTAAAAACATCTTCTAGGTCACTTGGCCCCACTTTCCTTATTTTAGGGATAACCCACTTCTAATTTCTCCATTAAATTTATTATTGAAATAATTTATTTTGTATTCAATTTGAATTATAATACACTCATTACTTCACTTTATTATTTACCTTTTAAAATCTCTTAAACCACTTTTACTACTTTGACCTTTTGGGGCTTCTAGATGACATATGAGGGTCCTCCAACTTCATAAGGCCATAACTCTCAAATCGTGAGGAGTTATGTGACATTCCACATACCACCAGAAATGGAATGACATGTAATATACATATATAATAGTATTATCTTAAAATATATCATAACTCATACCGTTATCCATCAAACAAACTTGGGTTCATTACCCAAACCTGGGGTCTCCAACTTCTCATGGCCATAACTCTCTAACCGTGAGGAGTTATGTGACGTTCCACATACCACCAGAAATGGAATGAGAAGAAATATCCATATAGGATAGTTTAACTGACAAATTCATTGTCCTTCATCTCATTATTCCACAATTAAGCATGGGTTCTCTTACTCCGCAAAGCGTCTTCCCGTGAGGGATTTCACCATAAGGGGGCTACTTTGGAGTTCATCCATCTTTACTTCTTATCAACCATGACAAGACAATAATGAGTCATATTTACATCAAACAATCTTGGGTCCATTACCCAAACCTTTGTGATGTGGGGATTTCTTCAAGGGTTGACATCAATGACAATCAACCTTAATCAACAATCGCCCCCTTTGACATTGATGGCAACACTCATGCTCCCCCTTGGAACCATGCCTCTGTCCCCTGATCTAATAAATTTTCCTATATCCTCTGCATCTGATAAATCTTCTCCCCCTAGAACCATGCCTCTGTCCTCTACATCTGATAAATCTCTCCCCCTTTTTCATCAATGGCAAAGGTATCTTTCCATCTAGGGCTGCTCCCCCTGACTGAAATGTCCTCTTATGATTCTTCCTCGTGTACATCTACGATGTATAACATAAGAATTCAAAAAGAATTCAAAAATCATTCATTTTGGAGTAGAAATAACTCCAAGTATTTGGCGAATATATTCAAAGGCTTCTCGTGGAAGTGGTTTTGTAAAGATGTCTGCCACTTGTTCTTTTGTGCCCATATACTAAACTGTGATGTTCTTTTCTGCAACTTGTTCCCATAGAAAGTGATACTTGATTGGAATGTGCTTCATCTTGGAGTGCATCACCGGGTTTTTTGAGATACCGATGGCACTTGTATTATCACAATATATTGGAATGAGCTCATCATACTCAACTTGTATATCTGTCAAAGTTTGTTTCATCCAAAGAACCTGTGTACAACATACTGTTGTTGCAATATACTCTTCCTAGGCTGTAGATAGAGATACTGATGATTGTGTTTTGCTTATCCATGATACCAAACATTCACCTAAGTAGAATGCTACTCCATTGGTGCTTCGTCGATCATCAATACAACCTGCCCAATTTGCACCTGTGTAGGTAATAAGTGATAGATATTTTCCTTTTGGATACCATAATCCAAACTCTTCTGTTCCTTTGAGATATCTGAAAATCCTCTTTACTACTAATACATGTGATTCCTTTGGTGCTGATTGAAATCGTGCCACCTGTCCAACTGCTTGCATTACATCTGGTCTAGATGCTATCACATATAGTAGGCTACCAATCATTGACCTGTATTGCCTTTGATTTGTAGACTTTGAATCATCATCTTTTCTCAACTTACAATTGGTTTGCATGGGAGTGATAACTGGTTTGCAATCTTCCATTCCGAACCTCTTTATCATTTATTTGATATACTTGGTTTGAGAAATAAAAATTCCTTGCTTGCTTTGACGTATCTGAAGTCCCAGAAAGAAGGATAGTTCTCCAAGTAACGACATTTCAAATTCATTCTGCATGTCTTTTGCAAATTTCTACCTTAACCTGTCATCATGACTACCAAAAATAATATCATTAACATAAACTTCAATTAATAAAATATTACCTTGACTTACCTTGATGTAGAGGTTGTTGTCTAGACTTCCTTTTCTGAACCCTACCTGCTACAGATACTTATCTAGTCTGGAGTACCATGCTCTAGGAGCCAGTTTTAGACCATATAAGGCCTTCTTTAATTTACATACATAGTCTGTGTTCTCTGAAAACTGAAATCCTTCTGGTTGTTCAATGTAGAATTCTTCTTCAAGTTCCCCATTTAGAAAAGATGATTTTACATCCATATGATATACTTTAACATTTTTGGAGCATGGATAAGATAAAATTAAACGGATTGCTTCCATTTTGGCAATTGGGGAAAATGTCTCTTCAAAGTCAATTCCTTCAATCCGTGCATATCCTTTACATACCAATCTAGCTTTGTTCCTTGTAACCTGTCCATATTCATTCAATTTATTCCTGAAAACCCATTTTGTGCCGATCACATTCTTATTCTTTGGTCTTG
>JASDQU010586030.1:66767-77295 GCA_032191745.1 Picea mariana | reverse complement strand
CTACTTATTTTTCATCTTCTTCTTCGAAAAGTTGTTCCATTGATTTGTTTTCTTCTTCCTTTGATTCTGGTCTGCCTATTTCATCAATTGTTACATTGATTCTTTCCACAACTTTGCTCATTCTTAGATTGTAACACTTGTATGATTTCCTTGTACTTGAGTAATCAACAAGTATTCCTTTGTCCACATGAGAGTCAAAATTTCCCATTCTACCATCTTCTCTTTTGATGTAGCATTTGCTTCCAAAAACTCTGAAGTGCTTCACATTTGCTAGTCTTCCTTTCCATAGCTCGTAGAGAGTTTCATCAGTGTTGTTTCTGAGCATTACTCTATTTTGAATGTGAACTGTTGTATGCAGTGCCTGTGTCCAAAATATATCTGTCAATTTGGAATCCATTAGCATTGTTTGAGCCATTTCTTGTACTGTCTTGTTCTTTCTTTCAACAACTCCATTCTGTTGAGGTGTCCTAGCAACGGAGAACTGTATTTTTATTCCATGACTGCTACAGTAGTCCATAAATTCATCTGAAGTGAACTCTCCTCCATTATCAGATCTCAAACATTTGATTCTTGAATCCATCTCATTTTCAACCATTTCTTTGTAGATCTTGAAGTTTTCTGATGCAGGAGCATCCCTCATGACAATCGAGCCAACGTGGAAGCGGAAGACAGCTGGAAGACGTCCAACACAAATTTTTGAATTTTCCTTTGAAGTTGATGCGCCAAACATAAATGAAATCATTTAATGAAGGCACCTTGGTAAAATGTAATCATACCTTGAGTGCCCCGCTCTCGTCTGAGATAGACAGAGGCATTTATAGTAGTAAATGTGGGTAGATAGAATTTAATATTAGATTAGACAGTTTTAGAAGAAAGAGGGAGAACAGATATAGACACCCTCATTGTGCATTGTAACATAGTTCAGGGGAAGAATTAGAAGAATCAAGAGCATAGGAGAGAAGCAGAGAACTGTGTAGAAGAACACCCATGTACAATCATTTGGATTAATAGAAGACTTTTAGACTCAATTTCATGGAGTTTTGTTTGTTCTCTGTGTATGTGTGTTGAATGATATCTTCATGAGTATTTACTTCCTGTTATGCATTGCTATTATGCTGTGTATATGATTTCATGTGTTGAGATTGAAATCTGAAAGGAAATAGAAGGAATGAGTTTCAATCGTTTCATTATCTGAGCAAGAATTCCTGCAAGGAGTGTAGTTGAAGTCGTCTGCAAGGAGTGCGTTGACAGAAGGCTCAGGTAGTTTAACTCTTGTTCTCATTCACCCAGAAGTGAAATTAGGTTGTAGGAGTTGTGCAAGGAGTGCGCAGGCTAAGGAGAGTCTCAGTTGTGAATCTGAGTAAAGTATTGAAGGACTGCTGCTGTAGGTGTGCGCAGAGTCAAAAGAACTCAACACTTGGAGGTGTTTGAGAATTGCCGCAAGGAGTGCGTGCAAAGAACCTCTGTGAGGTTGAAAGTGTGAGGAATCTCAGGAGGGATAAGGCTTTCATATCCGTCGAGAAGAAACACAGAGAGTCTGTCCATAAAGTGATTGAATAGGTGCTGCAAAGTTACGTGAAGAAGGACTAGTTTTCATAGAGAATACTGGGTTCACTAGTAGAAGTTATCCAAGAGGAAGGTGGACGGTTAGGATCTTGCAGAGGAGATTGGAAAAATCACGTCAACTGTCAGATCTGTCATAGAAGTGAGGAGTTTACAGTCGCATTGGGAGTTAAGCTCCAGGAGTCGTGAGCCGTTGAATCGTGGACCAGTACCCGTCAGCCATTGGATTTGGCAGAAGCTGCACGAGGGTTACCATCAAAATTCAAAGGATTGGAAATCATGTGGTCGAGTTTTTTTTGTCATTTGAAACCCCAAAGCCCGAGAAGATTGGAGCCGTCCGACAGTTAGACACGTGGCAGAGATCAAAGCGTCAGAAGTTCCGTGGACAAAAGGTTGGGGAAGTTCATAGTGAAAAACTCGGCAGAATCTGAGTCATCCATTCGGGAGGACAGGTGTCAGGAATCCAGAAAGAGTCAGGAATCGGCAAATCGGAGTTCCTGAGGACAAGGAAACTGAGACATCGCAAGTCCTGAAACCTCAGAGGAATCGAGACCATTCATTTAAGGGGATGCGTGGAAGAGATCGGCGTTATCGGGGAAGTCCCGACAGAGGAGTCGTCCATCGGTGTTTGGAGCCATTGAGATATCGGGGATTCCAGTGATAAAGTGCTTATGCACTTTGGTTTCGCGAACCATGAAATCCCGACGAGGAGGAAGGTACAATTGTATGACCAACTGTCAGCACGACAGAAAGGAAGAAGGCACCGTAGTGGAGGCCAGCTGTCAGCCTGAAGGAGAATCAGGAAATCCACGGGTAAGTGTTTCGCAACATTTGAAATCCTATATCCTCGACAGGGATAAGACCGTGGTCATGGGTTAATGGTCATATGGGCCAAGGCCTATAGTCAAGAGGGCTATCATGAAAAAGGCGTGTCAGGATTCAGAGAATTGCAAGTCTTGGAGACAATTGTATTTTGACATCATAAAGTCTGAAACTTCGATGAGGGATATGAATGCGGTCATATAAGGAGAGGTCACGTGGACCCAGGAGCCTAGCCTAGAGGACTAATGGGAGCTTGAGAAGCATCGGAAATTTGAAGTCAGAAACCCCGACAGAAGGGATATAAGGCTGAGGTCTTATAGAGAGTGGTCATGTAGACCGAAGGCTTAGCCAGGTGGGGCTAAGGTAACAAAGAAGTGCATTGAAGATCGGGGATCGGTGATCCAAGTTACCAGAATATCACAGGTGTCAAGATCCCGATAACGGGAACCCCGATCACAAAGAGAATAGGGCAGAGTTGATTTCCCGATCGTCAAGGGAGGTCAGTTGGAGATTTTTGTGGGTGTGGAAAATTCCCAATACGGAATTAGAAGAGCTTTTCAGTTCTTCGGGCCGAATAAGAAGAGAAGGTCCTGTGAGCGGATGTGCCTGGGTGGCACGCCTGCGTCAAGTGGTATCAGAGCTTAGAAAATCTTCTTTGATTTCTGTAGCAGAGGAAAAGGAGAATTCACCATGTCGCCAAGGAGAAGGGGTAGACAATCACCCAATCCAGAGGAGGAAAGGGAAATGTCCAGAGAAAGAGATAGGCAAGTGCAGAATCCAAACATGGAGAGAGAAATGTGTAATCTTCGTGCCAGAATGGGGGGCATGGAGACATCACAAAGGCGCAAAGCTGATGTAGGAGATATCAGTGAATCTGAAAGTGAAGATGATGCTGGACATGGAGAAGAAGAAATCTGAACGGAAGATGTAGCAACTGAATGCTTACTTAAAGCTGTTGCAAGAATGAGTACAAAGGTGAAAATGGACGTTCCAGTTTATGAGGGAAATCTGGATGTAGAAGAGCTTCTAGATTGGATTAGATATCTAGACACATACTTTGACTATGAAGATGTCGAAGAGGATAAGAAAGTCAGGCATGTCGTCACAAGATTAAAAGGACATGCAGCCTTGTGGTGGGATGAACTACAAGTTGACAGGCGTTGCCAAGGCAAGCAGAATATTAAGAGCTGGGATAGGATGATTGCAAAGATGAAGGAAAAATTCATTCCCAGGGATTATCAAATTTCTCTATTCAAGAGGATGCAGAACCTGAGACAGAAGCTGATGACGGTAAAAGAGTATACTGAGGAATTTTATAGACTGAATATCAGGGCAGGGCATCGCAAAAGCAATGACGAAAAAGTGGCCAGGTATATGAATGGTCTGAGATATGAGATTCAGGATGAAATAAGTATGGAAACCATCCGAATGGGGAGGATGCTTATCAAATGGCTTTGAAAGCTGAAGAGAAGCTGAGCCGTAAGCAGAGTCAAAGAAGCCTAGGTAGAAGTCAGCCTAGAGGCATGGCAGTTGCCCAAGAGAAATTCCAGAAGCCCAAGGAGGAATGGAAGAAACCTCAAACTTGGATAGAGAGAGGTGGATGTTCACAGCGAGGGAAACACACTGAGAAGAGAGAACAACATACCGAGTAGAAAGGAGGATATGCTGATAATAACACTTTTCCTCGTACTAGAGGTAGAGGAAGAGAGAGAGGTGGAGTAATTACATGCATCACATGTGGAAAGAATGGGCATAGGTCGTTCGAGTGTCCAGAGAAAAAGAAAGAAACTGGAGAGACTCACATCGCCGAGGCATAGAGGCGAGATATTGAGGCAGAATACGCTGAAGGCTGAAGATTGTTGGTGATGCAGAAGGTTCTTTTGACGCCAGAGAAGGAGATGGAGAATTCAGTGTAGAGGAACAGTCTTTTTAGGAATGCTTGCAAGACCGAGGGTTGGGCATGAAAGGTTATCGTGGATAGTGGAAGCACAGATAATCTTGTTTCAACCGAGATGGTAGAGAAGTTGGAGCTGGAGACAACTGATCACCCGAGTCCATACAAAGTTTCATGGCTACAGAAGGGACATCAGGTAAATGTCACTAAACAGTGCTTAGTTGACATTAAGATAGGAGGATATAATGATAAGATTTTATGTGATGTTGTTCCTATGGATGTTTGTCATCTATTGCTGGGTAGACCATGGCAATATGATAGAAATGTGATTCATGATGGGAGGATGAACACATACACCCTGGAGAAGAATGGGACAACCCATATGTTGCATC
Source organism: Picea mariana (assembly GCA_032191745.1). Classification (NCBI taxonomy): domain Eukaryota; kingdom Viridiplantae; phylum Streptophyta; class Pinopsida; order Pinales; family Pinaceae; genus Picea; species Picea mariana. The sequence continues at coordinate 72,624 of JASDQU010586030.1, read as the reverse complement.
CAATTGAGGATAAGGAGGTGAAATTGGAGGTAAGAAACACAGTACTTCTCATGAGTGGGAAGGAATTTCTCACCGAAGTTAAGAAGAAGGAGGATCCACAATTCTTTGTGGTCAGAAAACTGAGAATTGTTCTGACTAGCACAAGAGTGGATGATTTTCCAGGAGAAGTTCAGGAACTGCTGGAAGAGTTCGCTGATATTGTAGTGGACAAATTACCTTGTTCGTTGCCACCTATGAGAAGTGTGAGTCATCATATTGATCTCATACTAGGATCCAGTTTTCCAAACAAAGCAACATACAGATTGACACCGCAAGAGAATGAAGAAGTTAAAAGACAGGTCCAAGAGTTGTTGGACAAAGGTTTGGTCAGAGAAAGCTTGATTCCATGTGTTGTTCCGACAGTACTCAGTCCAAAGAAAGACGGAGGTTGGAGGATGTGCACTGATTCAAGGGTGATCAACAAGATAACCATCAGGTACATATTTCCATTGCCGAGGATGGATGATTTGATGGATTGCTTAAGTGGAGCAAGATTTTTTTCAAAGATAGATTTGAAGAGCGGATATCACCAGATTCGTATGAGGGAAGGTGATGAATGGAAAACAACATTCAAAACAAACTAAGGTTTGTATGAATGGCTTGTCATGCCGTTTGGCTTGACGAATGAGTCGAGCACCTTTATGAGGTTGATGAATGAAGTCCTGAAGGATTTCATCGAGAGATTTGTCATCATGTATCTGGATGACATATTGGTTTTCAGCAAGATGAAGGCTGAGCATCTGAAGCATTTAGCCATTGTGATGAAGAGATTACAACAAGAGAAGCTGCTGATAAACATGAAGAAGTCCTCATTCATGAAGACAAAACTCATTTATTTGGGGTTTGTTATTTCGGCAAATGAGTGGAGGATGGATCCAGATAAGGTGGAGGTAATCAAGAATTGGCCATCACCGAGGAACATATTTGAGGTGAGAAGTTTTCATGGTTTGGCTAGTTTCTACCGAAAATTCATTAGGAATTTCAGTGGAATTAGCGCAACAATGATGGATACAGTGAAGAAAAGACATAAATATTTTCACTGGACAGAAGAATATGAAAAGAGTTTCAATCTGTTGAAACGGAAGATTACAGAACAACTGATTCTGGTGTTGCCGGATTTTCAAAAGACATTTCAGGTAAAATGTGATGCAAGTGGGTTTGCCATAGGAGCGGTCTTGAGTCAAGAGGACAGACCAATTGCATATTTCAGTGAGAAGCTGAATGAGGCAAAGGAAAAATACTCCACATATGATAAGGAATTCTATGCCATCATACAGGCATTGAAAAAATGTAGGCATTATTTGATTCCAAAGGAATTTGTTTTATATAGTGATAACCGTGCATTACAGTTTGTGACTCAATAGGAAAAGTTGAATCAGAGGCATGTTAAATGGGTTGAATACATGCAAAATTTCACTTTTGTGATAAAACATATTTCTGGTACTGCTAACAAAGTGGTTGATGCTTTGAGCAGGAAGTGTTTGTTGTTGTAGGAGTTCAAAGTCAGGACGTTAGGCTTTGATGATCTCAGGGACATGTCTGCAGATGACCAGGATTATAAGGAAGTGTATGAAGCAGCTGAGAACCCAGTTCTCAGAGACAGAGGCCAGTGGATAGACTATATGATCCAAGACAGATTATTGTTCAGAGGAAATTGACTGTGTATCCCAAATTTCTCCATGAGGGAGAATCTGTTAAAAGAAAAACACAGCGGAGGCTTGGCAGGGCATTTTGGTCATGACAAGACATTTGAAAAGCTGAGCGAGTCATACTTTTGGACAGGGATGCGAACAAAGGTCAAGAGGTTTGTATATAGATGCAGGATTTGCCAGCATTCAAAAGGAAGGAAACATAATGCGGAATTTAATCAGCCATTACCCATACCAGAGAGGCCATGGGAGGCGATAAGCATGGATTTTGTATTGGGTTTGCCAAGGACACAAAGAGGTGTAGATTCAATCTTTGTGGTAGTGGATAGATTTTCCAAGAGAAAACCAGTGATGCGACTCACATAGCAAATTTGTTTTTCAAAGAGGTCGTTCAACTTCACGGCTTACCAAGAAGTATTGTTTTGGACAGAGATACAAAGTTCTTAGGGAACTTTTGGAGAACATTATGGAAGAAGCTGGGGACTAACTTGTTGTTTAATTCAGCGTATCATCCTCAGATGGATGGACAAACAGAAGTGGTGAACAAAAGTCTGGGAGACTTGCTGAGAAGCTTGGTGATAGAGCACCATAGCAGTTGGGACAATATATTGCCGCAGGTAGAGTTTGCTTACAATGACTCTGTTAACAAGAGCACAGGCTAGAGTCCATTCCATATTATATATGGTACACAGCCAAGAGGAGTTTCTAAATTGAGAGATTCGGAACAGACTGCTACTAGGAGCGCTAGTGCAAAATAATTTGCTGAGGCAATGAAAGAACTTCAAAGCCAGGTGAAGAAGCGGTTGCTGAAATCAAGCCACGAATATAAGCACAAAGCCAATCAGCATAGAAGACAACTTTAGTTCGAGGTTGGTGATTTGGTTCTAGCACATCTGAGGAAGGAAAGGTTCCCGAGAGGAACATATAATAAATTGAAGATGAAGAAAATCGGGCCATGCAAGGTCTTGAATAAAATGGGACAGAATGATTACGAGATTGAATTACTGGATGGGATCGGAATATCTCTGATATTCAATGTCTTGGATTTATACCCATACAAGCTTGAGGAAGCAAGAACAAGTGATGAACAGCCAGAGGTTTAGTGGCAGAAGCAGATGCCAGTTGCAGAGAAGCCACAGATGGAACAGATACTGAATAAACGAGTGGGTAAGAAAACCAGAAGGAAAGAATACTTTGAATATTTGGTCAAGTGGAAGGGCCATCTAGTTGAATATGCCAGCTGGGAGACTAAAGCAGAGATTCTGAAGCATGGACATATCATGCAGGAGCTCATGGACAGGAGCCCATGCAAATTTTCAAGCGAGGGAGTATGATGCAGGAGCATCCCTCATGACAATCGAGCCAACGTGGAAGCGGAAGATAGCTGGAAGGCATCCAGCGCAAATTTTTGAATTTTCCCTTGAGGTTGATGTGCCAAACATAAATGAAATCATTTAATGAAGGCACCTTGGTAAAATGTAATCAGACCTTGAGCGCCCTGGTCTCATCTGAGATAGACAGAGGCATTTATAGTAGTAAATGTAGGTAGATAGAATTGAATATTAGATTAGATAGTTCTAGAAGAAAGAGGGAGAATGGATATAGACACCCTCATTTTGCATTGTAACATAGTTCAGGGGAAGAATTAGAAGAATCGAGAGCATAGGAGAGAAGCAGAGAACTGTGTAGAAGAACACCCATGTACAGTCATTTGGATTAATAGAAGACTTTTAGACTCAATTTCATGGAGTTGTGTTTGTTCTCTGTGTATGTGTGTTGAATGATATGTTCATGAGTATTTACTTCCTGTTATGCATTGTTATTATGCTGTGTATATGATTTCATGTGTTGAGATTGAAATCTAAAAGGAAATAGAAGGAATGAGTTTCAATCGTTTCACTATTTGAGCAAGAATTCCTGCAAGGAGTGCAGTTGAAGTCGTCTGCAAGGAGTGCGTTGACAGAAGGCTTAGGTAGTTTAACTCTTGTTCTCATTCACCCAGAAGTGAAATTAGGTTGTAGAAGCTGTGCAAGGAGTGCGCAGGCTAAGGAGAGTCTCAGTTGTGAATCTGAGCGAAGTATTGAAGGACTGCTGCTATAGGTGTGCGTAGAGTCAAAAGAACTCAACACTTGGAGGTGTTTGAGAACTACCACAAGGAGTGTGTGCAAAGAACCTCTGTGAGGTTGAAAGTGTGAGGAAGCTCAGGAGGGATAAGGCTTTCAGATCCGTCAAGAAGAAACACAGAGAGTCTGTGCATAAAGTGATTGAATAGGCGTTGCAAAGTTACGTGCAGAAGGACCAGTTTTCATAGAGAATACTGGGTTCACTCATAGAAGTTATCCAAGAGGAAGGTGAACGGTTAGGATCTTGCAGAGGAGATTGGAAAAATCCCATCAATCGTCAGATCTATCATAGAAGTGAGGAGTTTACGGTCACGTTGGGAGTTAAGCTCCAAGAGTCGTGAGCTATTGAATCATGGACCAGTACCCGCCAGCCGTTGGATTTGGCAGAAGTTGCATGAGGGTTACCATCGGAATTCGAAGGATCAGAAAGCTCGTGGTCAAGTTTTTTTCAACATTTGAAACCCTGAAGCTCGGGAAGATCGGAGCCGTCCGACAGTTGGACACGTGGTGGAGATCAAAGCGTCAGAAGTTCCATGGACAGAAGGTTGGGGAAGTTCATATTGAAAAACCTGGCAGAATTTGAGTCGTCCGTTCGGGAGGACAGGTGTCAGGAATCCGAAAAGAGTCAGGAATCGGCAAATCGGAGTTCCTGAGGACAAGGAAACCGAGACATCGCAAGTCCCGAAACCATGGAGGAATCGGGACCATTCATTTAAGGGGACGCATGGAAGAGATCGACATTATCGGGGAAGTCCCGATAGAGGAGTCGTCCATCGGTGTTTGGAGCCATCGGGATATTGGAGCCATCAGGATATCGGGGATTCCAGTGACAAAGTGCTTATGCACTTTGGTTTCGTGAACCGTGAAATCCCGACGAGGAGGAAGGTACAATTGTGCGACCAGCTGTCAGCAAGACAGAAAGGAAGAAGGCACCGTAGTGGATGCCAGCTGTCAGCCTGACGGAGAATCGGGAAATCCACGGGTAAGTGTTTCGCAGCCTTTGAAATCTCGTAACCCTGACGGGGATAAGACCATGGTCACGGGTTAACGGTCATATGGGCCATGGCCTATAGTCAAGAGGGCTATCTTGAAAGAGGCATGTCGGGATTTGGAGAATCGCAAGTCCTGGAGACAATTGTATTTTGACATCGAAAAGTCAAAAACTCTGATGAGGGATATGACTGTGGTCAAATAAGGAGAGGTCACTTAGACCTAGGAGCCTAGCCTAGAGGGCTAACGAGAGCTTGAGAAGCATCGAGAATTTGAAGTCAGAAACCCCGACTGAAGGGATATAAGGCTGAGGTCTTATAGAGAGTGGTCGCGTGGACTGAAGGCTTAGCCAGGTGGGGCTAAGGCAAAAAAGAAGTGCATCGAAGATTGGGGATCGGTGATCCAAGTTACCAAAATATCACGGGTGTCAAGATCCCAATAACGGGAACCCCAATCACAAAGAGAAGAGGGCAGAGTTGATTTCCTGATCGTCAAGGGAGGTCAGTTGGAGATTGTTGTGGGTGTGGAAAATTCCTGATAGGGAGTTAGAATATATTTTCAGTTCTTCGGGCCGAATAAGAAGAGAAGGTCCTGTGAGCGGACGTGCCTGGGTGGCGTGCTTGCGTCATTTTCAAAAGCTTCTCACTTGTTCTTGAGAAAACAAACTGCAGTAATTCTTGTATGATCATCAACTAATAACATAAAGTATTTTTCACCTTTTAATCCCTTTGTTGTAGTTGGTCCAACTAGATCAGTGTGCACAATTTCTAGTGGTCTTGTTGTTGAATATTCCTTTGATTTGAACCTGGTCTTTGTTTGTTTTCCTTGTTGACAATGCTTGCATAAAGTGTTGGTTGGTTTCGTGATTTGGGGAATTTCTTTGACTGCTTCTCTTTTGCTGACTTTGACAAGGTTATCAAAATGCTTGTGACCCATTCTTCTATGCCATAGCAAACTTTCATCTTCCTTTCCTAGACAACACTTTTCATTTCCAATTTCATTTAACACATATATGTTGTTTGAAGTTCTTGCAGCTGTACCGACCAATTTCCCTGA
>JASDQU010586030.1:56559-66667 GCA_032191745.1 Picea mariana | reverse complement strand
CATCTTCTTTTGTAGTTTGTTTATGTCCCTACACATTTCTTCACCTTCATCAAGAGTCCAAGTAGGATTTTCTGGAGGCTTATTTGGTGTAGAAGTTCCCTTTTTTGGTGGCATGTTGGCCAAGTATCACTTTTGAACCTTGATTTTGAGGTGGTTCTACTAGAAAATATTTCTTCTATTGTATCTCCCAAGTTTCGGCCCTTCTGGGTATGAAACTTTCTTTAATGTAGTTCTCTGATATTTCTTCTCTATAGTGCCACAAGTCTGATCAAAATTTGATGTGCCAAGTGGAATTTACGGTAACTTCCCCACAACTTCCCAATTTTTGGCCTTTCAAGGAGATCTCACTTGTATAGTGTTCCCCGCACAAAATAATTGATATAAAATTCTAAAACTCTCACTAGAAATACTACAGACTATCCATGATCCAATTAAACTAGTCCCACTCAATTTGGATACTCTAGGAAGAAGTTATGATTGTTTTTCCTGGAACAGATTCTTGAGACTAGTGAATAGGACTAGTTAGATACCCTATCTTACACAGGGTATATCTACAAATTTAAGATGACCCAGAAGTTGAACGTCTTATCATAGATACCTTACTATTTTTTGTAAATATCCTTTAGAGTTTAGGGTCTGAAATGTTACAGAAAAGTTTTTATAGCGAAAATTCCGCAATGACTCAGTTCAGGATGATTCCAGAACTCTATCTTGTACAGGATGTATCTCCGAAAGGATAAGGCCTCAGGAGATGAATTTTGAACCCAACGTACCTTGATCTGTCTGCTAAATATCCTCCAAGTTGTTCCTTCTGAAACATTTTAGAAAAAAAGTTATAGCAAAAATTACAAGGTGTCTCAGATGTAGCAGCGAAACCCCAAGACCTAGAGCTCTAATACCATATGTTAGGAACCAAATATCAATATAGCATAGAAAAACCTTAGAAAAATTACTCAACGCCTTGAAAAAGAGATAATTTCAGATAATAAGCCTTNCATTTCTTCACCTTCATCAAGAGTCCAAGTAGGATTTTCTGGAGGCTTATTTGGTGTAGAAGTTCCCTTTTTTGGTGGCATGTTGGCCAAGTAACACTTTTGAACCTTGATTTAGAGGTGGTTCTACTAGACAATATTTATTTTTTTGTATCTCCCAAGTTTCGACCCTTCTGGGTATGAAACTTTCTTTTATGTAGTTGACGCAACCGCGCCCGCAAGCACGCCCGCTCACATAGGATCTTCTCCTTCCTTGGCCCAAAGAACTCTAAGGTTCTTCTACTTCCCTATAGGGAAACCTACACCCACAACACTATTCATGCGGTACCCTCTCTTTACTTATCGAAGGATCAGAACTCTCAGCTTCGAGAATTCAAAGGTCAGACGCTATGCTCTCGGATCCCTGAGACCTGATGGCCCGTCAATCGCTGACTTTTATCTTATCCTATCAGAACTTTCCCTATCGCGACTTCTCCTATCGCGTCTTCGCTACTCGCGATATCAAGCACTCAGTTCTCAGACTCTCGAGTCCCAATATGCCGAAACTCCGATGCACACGTGCGAGTTGACCTTTTGGCGTCCTGTTCCCTCTATCGAGAATTCGGGGTTCGCGATTTTGCAAATCCTGATGTAGTGAGTTTGAAACTTCTCGCTTCGAAACCCCGATGGCTCATGCCACTTGTCCTCTATTCGTCGACTCCGCTGTGGCCCACTTTAATTACGTAACCATCGGGATATCGCGTATTGCTATATCGCGATTCCCATTGTCAAATCTTCGACTCTTTTCTCATGAATCCCCAATAAGCGATATCGTGAGAAATCCAACGACCCTGACTGACTTGGAGCGACGACTCTATCTGTCCTGAGCTTTCCACCCTTTGGGAATACCCACAATATCTCCCTTGCAGCTCCACAAGATCTAACGACTCTCGGATTATCGTGAATTCTCATCAGAGGAGTTCACCTGTCCATTTCTTCCTTGTGTTATCCACGAAGTGATGAAGTGTTCTTCCACAAAACTCGCCCACTTGCTCGCAAACCTGCGACGCTTCTTACCAACCTCCAATGACAACTTTCCTACTCTATCTTTCAACAAATTCGAAGGCCTATTCTTCTTGAGCTTTCCCATGACTTTCAAGTCCTTCAGGAAACTCCCTTGCACGCAATTCTTTTCACAACTCTTCAACTCTGACTAAGTGTTGAAGTTATTCGACTCTGCGTGCACCTGCAAAAATAGTCCTCCAAAACTTCTGCTCAGACTCACAACCGAGACTTCCTTTAGCCTGCGCACTCCTTGCACAGCTCCTACACCCCAAATTTTGTTCTGGGTGAATAAGAACAAGAGTTAAAATACCTGACCCTCCATCAATGCACTCCTTGCAGATGTTTTCGACTGCACTCCTTACAGGAATTCTCTGGCTCAAATAGAGAAACAATTGAAACTCATTCTCTCTTCCTCTCAGACTTCAATTCATACATGAAATCACATACACAGCATATAAAAGAAAATGTATAACAGGAAGCAAACATTCATGAGCATATCAACATCATACCCAGAGAAGAACACAAACCATGAATTTGAATCAAAGCTTTCTTATTAATTCAAATTTCTGTACATGGGTGTTCTTCATACAAATCTCTGCATGCTCTTCTCTTCCTTGCTTGCATAATAATACAAATGCACAATGAGGGTGTCTATATCCCGTTTCCCTCTTGTGCTCTAAAGCTATCAAATCTAGAATTAAATTCCTAGCTACCTGCATTAACTATTTTAAATGTCGTCTATATACTAAAGGATGAGAGCTATCTACTCAAGGTCCATTTACAATATACAAAGTGCACCTCATCTTAAATGACACATTTAAGATCACACAACAACTTCCAAGGTGTTTTCAAAACTTGTGCTGGCTCATCCAGCTGTCTTCCGCTGCCGCGCTGGCTCGCTTGATGTGTTGGCGATGCTCCTGCATCATACTCCTCGGCTTGAAAACTTTCATGGGCTCTTGTCCATGAGCTCCTGCATGGTCTGTCTATGCTTATGTATTTCTGCTTCAGTCTCCCAGCTGGAATCTTCAACTGGATGGTTCTTCCACTTGACCAGATACTCGAAGTATTTCTTCCACCTGGTCCTCTTACTCACTCGCTTGTCTAGTATGCATTCCATCTGCGGCTTCTCTGCAAATGGAAATTGTTTCATCCACTGGATCACCGGCTGTTCAGTTCCAGTCTCTGCTTCTCTATCCTTGTATGGGTATAAATCTGCGATATTGAATATCAGAGATATTCCGATCCCATCCAGTAACTCGATCTCATAAGCATTTTCCCTGAATTTTCTCAAGGCCTTACATGGTCCGATTTTCTTCATGTTCAATTTATTATATGTTCCTCTCGGGAACCTTTATTTACTCAAATGTGCCAGAACTAGATCACCAACCTCGAACTGAAGTTGTCTCTGACACTGATTTTCTCTGCGTTTGTACTCCTGGCTTGATTCCAACAACCGCTGCTTCACCTGACTGTGAAGTTCTTTCATCGCCTCAGTGAATTCTTCTGCACTAGCGCTGCTAGTAGTAGTCTGCTCTGAATCCCTCAGTTCTGAAATTCCTCTCAGCTGCATGCCATAGACAATCTGAAATGGAATCTTCCCTGTGCTCCGATTCACTGAGTTGTTATACGCGAACTCTTCCTGTGGCAATATGTGATCCCATTGGCTGTGGTGCTCTGTCACCAAGCTTCTTAACAAATCTCCCAGACTTCTGTTGACTACTTCCATCTGTCCATCCGTCTGAGGATGATAAGCTAAACTAAACGCCAAGTTAGTTCCCAGCTTCTTCCATAAGGTCCTCCAAAAATGCCCTATGAATTTAGTGTCTCTGTCCGAAACTATGCTTTTCGGTAATCCATGAAGTCGAATGACCTCCTTAAAAAATAGATTTGCGATATGAGTCGCATCGCTGGTATTCTGGCATGGGATGAAGTGTGCCATCTTAGAAAACCTATCCACTACCACAAAGATTGAATCAACACCTCTTTGTGTCTTTGGCAACCCTAATATGAAATCCATGCTTATCGCCTCCCATGGCCTCTCTGGTATGGGCAATGGCTGATAAAAACCTGCATTCTGCTTCCTCCCCTTCGAATGCTGGAAAACTCTGCATCTGTCAACAAACCTTTTGACATCTGCTCGCATTCTTGCCCAAAAATATGATTCATTCAGCTTCGCGAATGTTTTGTCATGGCCAAAATGTCTTGCCAAACCTCCACTGTGTTTCTCTTTTAGAAAGTTCTCCCTCATGGAGCATTTTGGAATACACAGTTGATTGCCTCTGAACAACAATCCTTCCTGGATCATGTAATCTATCCAAGGGCTTCTGTCTCTGAGAACTGGATTCTTAGCTGCTTCATACTCTTCTCCAAAATTTGGATCACCTGTGTACATGTCCCTAAGATCATCAAAACCCAACGTTTTGACTTTGAACTCCTGCAACAACAAACACTTCTTACTCAAAGCATCATCCACTTTGTTAGCAGTACCCGAAATATGCTTAATCACAAAAGTGAAATTCTGCATATACTCAACCCATTTGGCATGTTTCTGATTCAACTTCTCCTAATGAGTCACAAATTGCAGTGCATGATTATCACTGTACAATACAAATTCTTTTGGGATCAAGTAATGCCTCCATTTTTTCAACGCCTGTATGATAGCATAGAATTCCTTATCATACGTGGAGTATTTCAGTTTTTATTCATTCAACTTCTCGTTGAAATATGCAATCAGTCTGTCTTCTTGACTCAAGACCACTCCTATGGAAAATCCGCTTGCGTCACATTTCACCTGAAATGTTTTCAGGAAATCCGGCAACACCAAAACCGGTTGTTCCGTGATCTTCCGCTTCAATAGATTGAATCTCTTCTCAGCCTCTATTGTCCAGTGAAAATACTTATGCCGCTTCTTCACTGTATCCATCATCGCTGCGCCAATCCCACTGAAATTCCTGATGAACTTTCGGTAGAAACTAGCTAAACCGTGAAAACTTCTCACCTCGAAGATATTCTTCGGTGATGGCCAATTCTTAATTACCTCCACCTTATCCGGATCCATCCTCAACTCATTAGCCGATATAACAAAACCTAGATAAATGAGCTCTATCTTCATGAATGAATATTTCTTCATATTAATCAACAGCTTCTCCTGCTATAATCTCTTCATTACTGTAGCCAAATGCTTCAAGTGTTCTACCACTGATTTACTGTAAATCAGTATATCATCCAAATATACAATGACAAACTTTCCTATGAACTCCCTCAGGACTTCGTTCATCAACCTCATAAAGTTACTTGGTGCATTTGTCAAGCCAAACAACATAACAAGCCATTCATACAAACCTTCGTTTATCTTGAATGTTGTTTTCCACTCATCGCCTTCCCTCATGCGAATCTGGTGATATCCGCTTTTCAAATCAATCTTTGAAAAATACTTTGCCCCACTCAGGAAATCCATCAGATCATCCATTCTCGGCAATGGAAACCTGTATCTAATGGTTATCTTATTGATCGCCCTCGAGTTGGTACACATCCTCCAGCCTCCGTCTTTCTTCGGACTGAGTACTGTTGGAACAACACACAGACTCAAGATTTCCCTGACCAAACCTTTGTCCAACAAATCCTGGACTTGCTTCTTGACCTCTTTGTTTTCTTGCAGCGTCAACCTATACGCGGCTTTGTTTGGAAAACTGGCTGCTGGTATGAGATCAATATGATGACTCACACTTCTCATCGGTGGCAACAAATGAGGTAGTTCGTCCACGATAATGTCAGCGAACTCTTCCAGTAGTTCCTGAACTTCATCTGGTAAATCATCCACTCTTGTGCTAGTCAGAACAATCCTCGGTTTCCTGACCACAAAGAATTGTGGATCCTCCTTCTTCTTAACCTTTGTAAGAAGTTCCTTCCCACTCATGAGAAGTACTATGTTGCTTACTTCCGGCTTCACCTCCTTATCCTTTATTGGAAGCAACATATGGGTTCTCCCATTCTTCTCCAGGGTATATGTGTTCATTCTCCCATCATGAATCACATTTCTGTCATATTTCCATGGTCTACCCAGCAATAGATGACAAACATCTGTGGGAATGACATCACATAAGATCTTATCATTATATCCACCTATCTTGAATTCAACCAAGCATTGTTTAGTAACAGTTACCTGGTGTCTCTTCTGTAGCCACAAAACTCTGTATGGGCTTGGATGATCAGTTGTCTCCAGCTCCAGCTTCTCTACCATCTCTGTAGATACGAGATTATCTGTGCTTCCACTGTCTACGATGACCTTGCACACCCTATCCTTGGTTTTGCAAGCAGTCCTGAACAGTCTGGTCCTTTGGACTAAACTCTCCACCTCCTTTTCGGGTGTCAAAAGGAATTTTCTCATCATTAGCGATCTTCCACCTTCAACATCTTCTGCCTCAACATCCCACCTCTGTGCTTTGGTGATGTGAGCTTCCCCAATGTTCTTCTTTTTCTCTGGACACTCGTATGACTTGTGCCCATTCTTTCCACATGTGAAGCAAGTAATTACTCCACCTCTTCCCCGACCTCGACCTAGTTCGAGGAAAAGTGTTGACATCAGCATAATCTCCTCTCTGCTCATTATGCTATCCTCTATGCTCAGCATATTGTTGCCCTTGCTGTGAGGTTCCACCTCTCTCTGTACGAGTCTGAGGTTTCTTCCATTCCTCTTTGGGCTTTTGGAATTTGTCCTGGGCAACAACTTTGCCTCTGGGCTGACTTCTGCCTCGGCCCCTCTGACTCTGCTTATGGCTCAACTTCTCCTTTGCTTTCAGAGCCATCTGATAAGAATCTTCCACCGTTCGGATGGTTACCATGCTCATCTCATCCTGGATATCATATCTCAGGCCATTCATGTACCTGGAAACTTTCTCATCATCGCTCTCCAGATGACCTGCTCTGATGTTCAGTCGATAGAATTCTTCAGTATATTCTTTCACTGTCATCAGCTTCTGTCTCAGGTTTTGCATCCTCCTGAACAGAGTAATTTGATAATCTCTCGGGATGAATTTTGCCTTCATCTTCGCGATCATCCTGTCCCAGCTCTTAATCTTCTGCTTGCCCTTGCAGCGTCTGTCAGGTTGTGGCTCATCCCACCACAATTCTCCATGTCCTTTCAAGCGTGTAACAACATGCTTGACTTTCTTGTCTTCTTCGACATCTTCATAGTCGAAGTAAGTATCTAGAGCTCTAATCCAATCTAGTAGCTCTTCTGCATCCAGATTTCCCTCGTAAACTGGAATGTCCATTTTTTCCCTTGCACCCATCCTGGCAATAGCTTTGATCAAATGTTCATTTGATGCATCTTCAGCTGCAACTTCCTCCTCTCGTTCAGCCTCTATCTCGCTCTTGGAATCACTGAGATCCCCTACACTAGCTATGCGTCTTTGTGCTGTCTCCATGTCTTCTAGTCTTGCTCGCAGATCACGCATTTGTCTTTCCATTTCTGGATTTGCTACCTACCTGCCTCTTCTCCGCACCTCCCTATCCTCTGGATCAGGTGATTTCCTTTCTCTCCTTGACGGCATGGTGATTCTTCTTCTTTGCTACATGAAGAAAAGAATGTTTCTCACTCTGATACCAAACCTGACGCAACCGCACCCGCAGGCATGCCCGCTCATACATGATCTTCTCCTTCCTTGGCCCAAAGAACTCCAAGGTTCTTCTACTTCCCTATCGGGAAACCTACACCCACAACACTATTCGTGCGATCCCCTCTCTTTACTTATCGGAGGATCGGAACTCGCGGCTTCACGAATTCAAAGGTCGGACACTATGCTCTCGGATCCTCGAGACCCGATGGCCCGTCAATCGCTGACTTTTATCTTATCCTATCGGAACTTTCCCTATTGCGACTTCTCCTATCGCATCTTCACTACACACGATATCAAACACTCGGTTCTTAGACTCTCGAGTCTCGATATGCTGAAACTCCGATGCTCACGTGCGAGTTGACCTTTCAGTGTCCTATCCCCTCTATCAGGAATTTGGGGTTCGCGATTTTGTGAATCCTGATGTAGTGAGTTCGGAACTTCTCGCTTCGAAACCCTGATGGCTCGTGCCACCTGTCCTCTATTCGCCAACTCCGTTGTGGCCCACTTTAATTATGTAACCATTGGGATATCGCATATCGCTATATCGTGATTCCTGTTGTCAAATCTTTGACTCTTTTCTCACGAATCCCCGATAGGCGATATCGTGAGAAATCCAACGGCCCTGACTGACTTGGAGCGACGACTCTATCTGTCCTGAGCTTTCCACCCTTTGGGAATACCCGCAATATCTCCCTTGCACCTCCACAAGATCTAACGACTCTCGGATTATCGTGAATTCTCCTCGGAGGAGTTCACCCATCCGTTTCTTCCTTGTGTTATCCACGAAGTTTTCTTCCACAGAACTCGCCCACTTTCTCGCAAACCTATGACGCTTCTTACCAACCTCCAACGACAACTTTCCTATGCTATCTTTCAACGAATTCAAAGGCCTATTCTTCCTGAGCTTTCCCATGACTTTCAAGTCCTTCATGAAACTCCCTTGCATGCACTCCTTGCGGCAACTCTTCAACTTCGACTAAGTGTTCAAGTTATTCGACTCTGCGTGCGCCTGCAACAATAGTCCTCCAAAACTTCTTCTCAGACTCACAATTGAGACTTCCTTTAGCCTGCGCACTCCTTGCACGGCTCCTACACCCCAAATTTTCTTCTGGGTGAATAAGAACAAGAGTTAAACTACCTGAGCCTCCATCAACGCACTCCTTGCGGATGTTTTCGACTGCACTCCTTGCAGGAATTCTCTGGCTCAAATAGAGAAACAATTGAAACTCATTCTCTCTTCCTCTCAGACTTCAATTCATACATGAAATCACATACACAGCATATAAAAGAAAATGTATAACAGGAAGCAAACATTCATGAGCATATCAACATCATACCCAGAGAACAACACAAACCATGAATTTGAATCAAATCTTTCTTATTAATTCAAATGTCTGTACATGGGTGTTCTTCATACAACTCTCTGGATGCTCTTCTCTTCCTTTCTTGCATAATAATACAAATGCACAATGAGGGTGTCTATATCCTATTTCCCTCTTGCGCTCTAAAGCTATCAAATCTAGAATTAAATTCCTAGCTACTTGCATTAACTATTTTAAATGCCGTCTATCTACTAAAGGACGAGAGCTATCCGCTCAAGGTCCATTTACAATATACAAAGTGCGCCTCATCTTAAATGACACATTTAAGATCGTGCAACAACTTCCAAGGTGTTTTCAAAATTTGTGCTGGCTCATCCAGCTGTCTTCCGCTTCCGCACTGGCTCGCTTAATGTGTTGGCGATGCTCCTGCATCAGTAGTTCTCTGATATTTCTTCTCTGCAATGCCATAGGTCTGATCAAAATTGGATGTGCCAAGTGGAATTTACGGTAACTTCCCCATAGCTTGCCGATTTTTGGCCTTTCTAGGAGATATCACTTGTATAGCATGCCGCATACAAAATAATTGATATAAAATTCTAAAACTCACACCATAAATACTACAGATTGTCCACGATCCAATGAAACTAGTCCCATGCAATTTGGATAATCTAGGAAGAAATTATGATTGTTTTACCTGGATCACCTTCTTGAGACTAGTCAAATACCCTATCTTACACAGGGTCTATCTACAAATTTAAGATGACCAAGAAGCTGAATTTTTACCAAATATGCCTTATTAATTTCTGTAAATAGCCTCCTAAGTTTAGGGTCTGAAACATTACAGAAAAGTTTTTATAGCGAAAATGTTGCAATGACTCAGTTCAGGATGATTCCAGATACCTATATTGTACATGATGTATCTATGAAATTATAAGGCCGCAGGAGATGAATTTTGAGCCCAACATACCTTGATCCGTCTACTAAATATTCTCCAAGCCGTTCCTTTTGAAACCTTATAGAAAAAAAGTTATAGCAAAAATTCCAAGGTGTCTCAGATGTAGCAGCGAAACCCCAAGACCTTGAGCTCTGATACCATATGTTAAGAACCAAATATCAATATAGCATAGAA
>JASDQU010586030.1:45717-56467 GCA_032191745.1 Picea mariana | reverse complement strand
CCTCCTTTTACCCCACTTAAATGTTCAAGTACCAGATTATTCAAAATGAAAATCTCTCCTTGGTATATATAAGAGACTAGGAGGTATAATTACAACTAATGGCCTAAAGCCAACATAAATAAAATAACATTACTAATATAATATTCCCCAATTAAGGGGTAATGAGCCAATATTAGGGCTTAACAGAGCATGCAGGGACTCAACCCACAAGACGTCTACCCAGGGAAGGCTACAGATCACGCAATGGCATAGAGGATCAAAGACACATATGGCGATGTAGAAAATGGTATGTGAGGCTACAAGGTAGCTTTCATGATGAGGAGGTGATGATGAAGTAGATAGAGAAGAGACCAATGAAAAAGAAGATCAACAGATGCGAGACGAAGTAACACCCCCTAGGGATCTTGTTGATGAGGATGATCCCTCGAAGAAAAGAAAGGTTCCCCCCATGAAAACTACCTCACGAAAGAAGTCAAGAGAGAGAAAAACTGCGATGTGAACCATGCTCACGGTCGATATATTCAACTTCATCATCGCCGCTGTAGCAGATGCCTCACAAGACGTCTTGCAGAAACATGAAGCCAAGAAAGAAGAGATGTATGACATAATCGATGTTGAACTCAGAGGGGTACAATAGGCCCTTCAATATAGTCATGCAGTATCCACTACGCCCCCACCCTTAGAAGTACTAGAGTTGGGAGATGAACCTACTCAACTTTGCAGACTAGCTGATGCGATCAAAGATCGCCTTCGTTGTGCATAGGAAGAAACAAAACAAGCCACAGAGGCCCTAAATCAAGTGAAAACAATAGTCCAGAGCAATGCCGATTTGCGCAATTGGAGAAGGTTTCTCTCCAAACAAAGTTTGAAGAGGAGAAATCACAAATTCAGCAAGAGAAAGAGCAGTTGCTTGCAGATCAGCTCGGAGTCAAAGAAGCAGTCAGTAGATAACTTCGCTCTGTGATAGGTTTAGAGAAAAAAGAGGAAGAACCAGTAGAGCATCAAGTAGCACAACTTGCGGAAGCTATCCAACAACTTCAACAGAGAATCGCGGATTTGGAGCTACAAATAATGCCCAACACTTTGCAGGATGTACGATATCAAAGAAAAGCAATTGTTTGAAACACAGTTGAGAGAATCAAGGCCCTCACCATGGAATGTAAAAAACTAAGTGATCATAGTGCCCAGACTTATGAGAAACTCACTGAGGATCCTGAATTGAAGGCACTGGAGTCACAACTCTAGGAGGTAAAGAAGAAAGCATAAACAATATAGGTGCAATTGAAGCCCCTATCCATAGTTGAAAGGATGAAGCGATCCCAGGAACAACGCACTGCTCAACAACAAGTCCACATCATTCAGAGAAAATTCATGGAAGTGACTTAGAGGCTCCAACCAACTATTTGCGGAGATTGAAGGCCGAGGAGCAGAACTGGAGAAAGTTGTCACTGTAGCTAAACAACGTTTGGAGGGACCTATCAATGAAGCAGTTATCCAAGAGTTTGTCGAATAGGAGGGCTTGGTGCAACAACAAGTCGAAGCAGCTCGAGCCAAGCTTGAGGCTTTTGAAACAGATCTACCCAGATCAGAGTGACTCGGGACTAGTCACAGGTGAGTGTTGGGGGCCAGTTGGCCCTTGACCAATTTTTGAGGATCCTAGGTCATGTTTTACCTACTTTTGGGACTTCAACTGACTGTCAAAGGTGGAGCGCAAGTCGAAGCGGAGATCGCGGGATCTCAACCCCTTTCTTTTGGATTTTTGGGTTTTGGGCTATGTAACGGGTATGGGAATGTCGGCCCATGGGTTTACCTATGTTTAGGCCCTTTTTTCAAATGTGTAAATAGAAGTCTAGGTGAGGTAAGAAAGGGAGCAGGTCTTTTGGTACCATGCTAAGCGCTAAGTGCAAGTGATAGTTGTATATGCTCTGTGCATGTTGTGTGAGACTTGCAAGGCTAAGTGCAAGTGACTGTAAAAGATTGAGTAGAAGCTTTGTGTCGTAACCTAGCTCGGGGGAGGAGGATCTAGCAAGGTACGTATAGATCTCATGTCCTATGCGAAGTAGGATCTTGTGGCTATGTGCATGTAGAATATTGACATAAGATAATAAATAAGAAGAAGAGTTGGTGGACGTAGCCCCAGGCTGGGGGTGAACCACATATATTCTGTGTTGTGGTTGCTTTGTGATTTATGGTTGTTCTCTTGTTTATGTGATTAAATGCTCAGTGCACTGTTATATGCTTAGAATAATCTAATATGATAGCTTAGTGCTGAATAATGTGAATGAATGCTAGATATAATCTATGTTGATCTTCTTAGTGCTTGAATATATCAGATCTATGTGAATACTGCGATGCTATGTGATTAGGGCTTTTACTGTGGAGTAGATACTAGTTAAATACTGATGAAATGTAACTGCTAAGTGCTCTGTAAAGGTGTTGTAATCATAGATCTATGTGCCATCTAAGGTTGCAGACATCTGAGTCCTACAACCACCCCTGCCTCTACCTCGGGTGAGACTTCATCGGCTTCGCAGGTGTTGCTGAAAGGGTTGGTAGTTAGGGTTTTGTTGGTGTGCTCTTGAGCGTTGAACCCTAGGTCTGCCCTTGTGCCAACAAGGCCTGAAAAACTGGTTCTTTTACAAGCCTGAAAAATTTCTTCTTCTTAATGTACTCACCTTTTAGGCTTAGGAATTCCTTTCACTGTTATATAGTTCCTTAGGTGATCCATCATTTTCCAAGGTGTTACGATGAATATGAATGCCAACTCATTGCTAGAATTCCATTAGCAATATGTAACCTATGGAAATGAACTCATCTGCATCATATGCATATAGTCAATATGAGACATCATCATACAATTTTCATTTATAATTTTTCAAATCTGTTTTACACACGAAAACATAATTTTCCAAGTATGAGTTTTTTGCTCATTATGTTTGACTCTTTTCACAATAGACATCAAAATTCCTTATGGGATTATGACATATATAATCTACCTAGTATCTCCAATAATCACAACCTTAGACAACTTCACTAGACTCAGGCTATTTTATAAGTCCTCAAAGGGACTATTCATGGAGCCTTATTGCTTAGGTTTCTAAATAGACTTCAAACCATGCAAATACACATTTATCAATATTAAATTTTAATCTCTGTAATAGCTCTCTGGAGACTCTTCTTAATTCTAAAATTCCCTCAGAACTTCCTATTTCTTTGTGTTTTCTTATAACACCTCTCATAATGTTCATTGTTTCAAGTTTACCAGATTCATAATCTATGCACTTGGTATGCCCCATGATATATTGACTTGTTTAAATATGGATTTTCATTCTCATATCGATCACATTCATGGATCAATCCTTCATTTCATCCTCTTATGACATATTAATCTGCGAAATGGTTCCTTATGGTGCAATCTTACTTCATTTATGGTGGAAAGATACCAACCCTTAACCTATTCCAAATTTTCATCGAGCTCTCATAACCCTCGTAACTCTGGCTTATAACCACGAGATAAATTGATGACTCCATTTTGATCTTGTGTTGAGTGGATGACTCCATTTATTCTCGGTTTCAAAACCTATCAACCTCAATCGGATGGTCCTCACTCATTCAGATTTGTCCAAAGGTGGTTTTATAACCCACCAAACCAAACACGGATTGAAATAACTTCGACACGTCGCTCCCGTGAAACTGCCAGGAAAATTTTTAGTGTTTGAGTTCAGAATTAACCTCCATGTAGCTTTGACATGCGAGGAGATTCCCCACCGTCGATATTTTCTCCTTCCAATTTGACGCTCGAGAAATGATCTTGTTCTGATTCAACGGTGCCATTACCACGCTCCTTTGAATTGACAATTATGAACTCTCTTCATTGAAATGAACTTCCTCTAGCTCAAGATAACGATCTAATGACACTCACGCTTTCGACCTCAGATTGATCACTAATTAACATATGTCTGCACATAGAATGTGAAAATCATCGATCCTTGCAGTGATCAATGATCACTATATATGCTTTTGTCTTAGATAGGTTATTAATGGGGCCAATATTATACTTTAACATTAGTCTTCAAACAACCTCCTTTGTCAAACTTTTCCTACCTGTTTATCTAGACTATGATCCCCAATTATCCCTGGAAACATACTTAACATCGATATCTCAATACAACGATGAACCTCTTGAACGTCCCCATTTACAAATATCATCCACCTGCAACATAATATTACCCAGATATGAAAATTTTATACTATCATACAAAGGGAAGGGTTTTCACAGTCAGATTACCTAACACTCAAAACATAGTGTCTTTATTTCAATTATACAAAATTTCTGTACATAACCTTTGCAAAGAGTCTCTCCACTTCACATGCCTGATTTATGTGTCTTTGGCCTCTAATTGAAACTCTTGGCCACTCTGGCCTTATACATTCTCAATATTCACCTACACACCCATCCTATTTGAACCCTCTCTGCCTCTTGGGCTTACTGGTTTAACAAAGAACTCTGAAACCGATTGTGGTTCAGATCCTAATAATCCTCCCCAAAGCAATATTTTGAATATCTAGATCCACAATATATTATTGATATCTCTAACTATTTCCTAGAATCTCTTACTCATCCTAAGATTTCTCTAACCATCACAAATATCTCGAGATCCATATAAAAATGGATTTAATTACATACATATCAATCCAACTCAATTCTATTATGTGAATTCTCCTATAATAAAACATAGGAAAACTTCATTAATGGACCAACTCCTTTAGTAAAATGAAAGACCCATAGGTCTCATCAAATATACAAGAATTTGGAAGCAGGACTCTCCTACATTAGACTCCCAAGGTGAAAATATTCATGGTCTCCTGACCATTTGTTCAAGCTGATGAAACCCTCATAGATCCAAAACTTTAGTTTGTAATTTCCCATGCAWATTWTTGTGTTGCTTYTTTGCTGTTGTAGTTTCCTTCAATTTTCCCATCCTCCAAATCTTGTGCTACTGTTGTCCACTTGCCTCACTGATGCAAAGTCTCTTAGTCAGCTAAAATTTGTTGCTGGTTGTCCTCCCTTTTCTACTATATATTATGCTAGGCATCCTCCTCATCAACATCCACAATCCATCAATTTCCTTATCCAATTATGTCTCTAGTTGAATTTCATTACTATCACTTCTCCTTTGCTGCTGCATATCCTCTTCTTGTACAAGATTTATAAAACTCTCCTCTGACATATACTTCCTATTCTGCCTTGATTATTTCTCCTCATTGTCTTTCAAGATGACGTGTTCTTCCTCTAGTTCTGACTTTGTATGTTGAATATGCAGTCTTTGACTTACTATTCTTCCCTTCAAAAAATTCAACTCCTCATACAATTCAACAAAACCATATTGAATTTCAATTGTAGATTCTATGCAATACTCATCATTTGGATCTTCTTCTAGACACTCTTACAAAATCTCCATATCTTCTTCTGTGCTTCCTCCTAGTTGCATAAGACTTCCATTAAACATTCCAATGAATGGAATCTTCTTGATCATGCCTTCATGAAGTAACTCTTCATCTTTAGTACTTGCACAAATTCTGTGAGATGATGCTGCTCCACTTTCCTTTAAGACATAAATTAAATTATGTTCTCCTTCAACTTCTTCAAAATATGTATGCATACCCCAATCATTAGGTTTAGAATCACAATATTACTGAATTCCTACTCTTGTCAACATCATAATGCACTCCTCCATGTATTGAAAAATGTCTCCATCTTGTTCTATTGCTGAATATTCCTGTTCAAACAAAGGGTTTCTATTATCCTGAAAATTGTTACAAGCCTTCATTTGATTTTCTTCAATATCCCTTGTTATGAAAACTTCCTCACCAAGTCTACCATATTCAAGATTAATAAACACATGCTCAATTAAAAATATTTCTATCTCATCCATATCCTCTAGGAATCTCATTTCTTCATCAACATGCACAAACACATCATCCAATTGTTTTTCATTACCTGCCAAATCTGAAATCACTCACAAGTGTTAGAATAAAAAATACAAGGCTCCCCATTTGATGCTTCAGTCATCAAGTGTCCATGATGATCTAAACTAGTCCAATAGTTCATAAGACTGTCAAGAAATCTCTTCTCAACATCTTTGACTTCCTCTTCATTAAGGAATAATCCTTGTTCAAGCTCACATAGGAAAAATTCCCTTTCATACTCATTTTCTCTTAGTTCTTCCTTCAACCTGGCATACATTCTTCACCTTAGCTTCACCTAAAATGAATTCCATCTTACCTTCTTCTTAATTCTCCATCCATATCTCTGCTCTTCGTCATACTTCTGTAGTAACTCCAATAGTACACTAAGATGTACCTTCGAGTCAACCGTTTCCTTGTCAAATTATTCATCACTCATCCTCTTTATTCCAACTACCTTGGCATTTATTTCTACTTGATTGTGAATTCTACCTAAACCCTTAAGATGAACATTATTAGCCACCCTTACTTCCTTCTGTGAACTCTCCTTGTCCAATCATGAACTGCAATAAGCCTTTCCGATCTTTGTAACAAGTTTGCAACTTGTCACCACTACCAAGCCATCTTCTTGGTATCTCCTCTCTTATGGTTCTCTGCAGAAGAAAATCTTCTTGAGAACTCCTTCCCCTCATATTTCAAAGATGTTTGGATTCTGGATCTTCAACTACTCACCTCTTTCCTTCTTCCTTTGAGAACTGTACTGTCCTCTTCTTCCTTAAGTAATTTCAATTTTCTGTTGGGGTTCTATCACAATTTTTTTCACTTGAGAGCTCTGCTTGCTCTCTCTTCCTCTGTAATAGCTTCACTTTCTATAATGATTTCCATCAATCCTCCTTCTCTGTTACCTACGAAAAAAAAAATTCTTTATGACCAGAGTTAGCATAAAAAACATCATATCAATATTTATAAGATATGTTCCAAGATATTATCTTCAACACCCTTCCTTTGATCAACTCCTCTAAATCAATTCCCTTCAAGAGAACACTTTATCTGGATTCTTTTTCAACTCAAATCCCTCCTTAAAATTATACCAACTCTCTGTAACCATTTTCTATCATCTCTGAAATCAACATATGAGATTTCAACTCCTACTGTGATTTTACCTCCAAGAGAAAATTCTCCAATTCTCTGTTGGATGTAAATTTTATTTCTTGTACAACCAACCATCCAGCTTCTCAATCCCTACACACTTTAACCTTGAAGAACATTTGTGTTATTTTCCTTCCTCCAAAGAACATTACAGACCTAGTTCTATCCTTCAAGCCAAACAACATGCCTAGCCCTAGTCAATGTCTGTTCTAATTTCTCTATTACAATTTTGTCTAGTCTCCCTGCTAGAACCACCTTCCTATGTTTGAAATATTTTATAGAAAATATCCATTGTAGTTCTTATCACAAACCACTATCAACTCTACAACACCATGGTTTTCAATTCAATTCCAAAACTATACAAATTTATTTACTCACTAGGATAACTACAATTCCCTTTTAACAAGAATCCTTGATCTAACATTGAGGTTCTGAACATTTCATATGATTTATCATTCCCAAGGAACATACCTGTTCATTCCAAAGAGAAACCTTGCGCTAATACCACTTGATAGAGATTCCCTACCTAGTATCTCCAATAATCACAACCTTAGGCAACTTCACTAGACTCAGGCTTCTCTATAAGTCCTCAAAGGGACTATTCAAGGATCCTTCTTGATTAGGTTTCTAAATAGAGTTCAAACCCTACAAATTCACATTTATCAGTATTGAATTTTAATATCTTTAATAGATCTATGGAGACTCTTCTTATTTCTAAACTTCCCTCGAAACTTCCTATTTCTTTGTGTTTTCTTATAACACCTCTCTTAGTGTTCACTGTTTCAAGTGTACCGGATTCATAATCTCTGCACTTGGATTACCCCACGATCTATTGACTTGTTTAAATCTGTATTTTCATTCTCATATCGATCACATTCATGGATCTATCCTTCATTTTGTCCTCTTTTGACATATTAAGTTGTGAAATGGTTCCTTATGGTGCAATATTACTTCATTTATGGTGGAAAGATACTAACCCTTAAACTCTTTCAACTTTTCATCGATCTCTCATAACCCTCATAACTCTGGTTTATAACCATGAGATAACTCAATGAATCCATCTTGATCTTGTGTTGAGTGGACGACTCCACTTCATTTCTAGTTTCAAAACCTATCAACCTCAATTAGATGGTCCTCACTAATTCACATTTTTCCAAAGGCAGTTTTATAACCCACCAAATGAAACACAAATTGATGTAACTTTGGCATGTGGATCCCATGAAACCGCCTGGAAACCTTTTCACGTTTTGTCTCAGAATTAACCTTCGTGTATCTTTGACATGTGAGGAGATTCCCCACCATCTATCTTTTCTCCTCTCAATCCGACGCTCGAGAAATGATCTTGTTTTGATTCAATGGTGTCGTTACCATATTCCTTTAAATCAACAATTATGATCTATCTTCCCTGAAATGACCTACCTTTGGCTCGAGCTAATGATATGATGACACTCACGCTCTCAACCTTAGATTGATCACTGATTAACATATATTTGCACATCGAATGTGCAAATCATCGATCCTTGCAGTGATCGATGATCACTGTATATGTTTTATTCTCATATAGGTTATTAATTGGCCAATCTTCTTATTTAATAGAAATCTTCAAACAACCTCCTCCGTCAGAGTTTTCATACCTATATATATGGACGAAGATATGCGATTATCCATGGAAACATACTTAACCTCGATATCTCAATACAAATATGAACCTCCTGAATGTCCCCATTTACAGATATCATCCACCTGCAACACAATATTACCCGGATATGATGAGTTTATACTATCATACAAAGGGAAGGGTTTTCATGGTCAGATTACCTAACACTTGAAACAAAGTGTTCAATTATACAAACTTTCTATACATAACCTTTGTAACCTTTACAAAGATCCTCTCCACTCCACTGACATGATTTATTTGTCTTTGGCCTCTAATTGAACCTCTTGGCCACTATGGCCTTCTACATTCTCAATCTTCACCTACACACCCATCCTTTTCAAACCCTCTCTACCTCTTGGGCTTAAACTTTTAACAAAGAACTCTGAAACCAATTGTGGTTCAGATCCTAATAATCTTCCCCAAATCAATATTTTGAATCTCCAGATCCACAATATATTCTTGAGATCTCTAACTATTTCCTAGGATCTCTCACTCATCCTAAGATTTCCCTAACCCTCAAAAAACTCTCGAGATCCATATAACAAATGGATTTAATTACATACATATCAATCCAACTCAATTCTATCCTATAAATTCTCCTAGAATAAAATGTAAGAAAACTTTATTAAGGAACCAACTCCTTCAGTAAAATGAAAGACCCTCTATGTCTCATCAAATGTACAAGACTTTGGAAGCAGGACGCTCCTGCATAAACTTACATCCCTTCCATATCCAAGACCATTATTCCTGTAATTTTCTCAATTTCAATGCAACCAAACAAATTATTATCATATCATAGCATTTTTCAATTATTAATTTCTCAAATTTGTTTTATAGAAGAAAATAAAAATTTCCCAGGAATAATGTTTCCTCTCATTATGTTTGGGTGTTGCAGATGTAGGTATTATTTTTCATTACAATCTTACATCATTTTCATATCCAAGAATACTCTACCTGCAATTTCCTCAACTTCGTTGCAACCAAACAAGTTGTTAGTATTTCATGCACATTTTCAGTAGTTCATGAAATGATCTCAAAATTGTAATTTACGAACAATTCAATCATTTCCAACCATTATTCAAATTAAAAATGGAACTCAACCATTAATCATTTTATCTAGAATGAAACTATCATTCACTATACATGCATTATCATCACACCAATATTTTCATAATGCAATCAAACTTTACCAATAAGTAAAACCAATATGCTAATAATCATGGCCACATATACACAATGCATTTTTGCATTGACTCTGAAATACCATATGTTCATGTCATGTATTCCACCATGTGAGTTGGAAGGTATGGAAAATGCCTCTATACATCATCTATGGAAAACGCCTCAATACATCTTTCCAATTATTTCCTCAACTTCGTTGCAACCAAACAAGTTGTTAGTATTTCATGCACATTTTCAGCAGTTCATGAAATGATCTAAAAATTATAATTCACGAACAATTCAATAATTTCCAACCATTATTCAAACTAAAAATGGAACTCAACCATTACTAATTTTATATAGAATGAAACTATCATTCACTGTACATTCGTTATCATCACACCAATATTTTCATAATGTAATCGAACTTTACCAATAAATAAAACCAATATGCTAATAATCATGGCCACATATACACGATGCATTTTTGCATTGACTCTGAAATACCATATGCTCATGTCATGTATTCCACCATGTGATTTGGATGGTATGGAACACACCTCAATACATCATCCAAACTCTTTCCAATTATTTCCTCAACTACGTTGTAGCCAAACAAGTTGTTAGTATTTCATGCACATTTTCAACAATTCATGAAATGATCTCAAAATTGTAATTTATGAACAATTCAATCATTTCCAACCATTATTCAAATTAAAAATGGAACTCAACCATTAATCAAACTATCATTCACTGTACATGCATTATCATCACACCAATATTTTCATAATGCAATCAAACTTTACCAATAAATAA